>MUHK01007279.1:1125-12600 GCA_002151225.1 Paramoeba pemaquidensis
TCTCTCTCTCTCTCTCTCTCTCTCTCTCTCTCTCTCTCTCTCTCTCTCTCTCTCTGAAAGCCCTCAAAACCTTTGCTGGGTCACTCACTGAATTTTTAGTAAAAACAGGAGGATTGAAGCAGGGCGTTTTTTTTCAACACAGCCAAAAAAAACCTGCGGTTGAAGAGGGCCCAAAAAGGTTTTGGGGACTTTATTTAAATTTAGTATGGAGAAAAAAGCACAAAAGGTCCCCCCTCAAAGACAAAGAATCTTTTTCTCGCAAACACACAGAGACTTTTTGTGCGCTAACGCCCATTGAAAGTTGTCCCACAACGATCTTTTTTTTTTCAACACAGCCAAAAAAAACCCTCATCTAAATTTAGTATGGAGAGCTCCTCCAAAAAAAGCACAAAAGGTCCCCCCTCAAAGACAAAGAATCTTTTTCTCAAAAACACACGTGGACTTTTTGGGCGCTCACTCCCCAATTGGGCCCATTGAAAGTTGGCCCCACAACGATCTTTTTTTTTTCTCGACTTTCATGCCGCTGAGCGTGAAAAGCACGAAACCCCTTTGCAAGAACTGGATCTCAATGCAAGCTTGCTGACTGGACCTCCCACAAACTGGTTTTTTTTTTCTTTCTAGAAAAACAAGATAAAAAGAACTGTAAACCTCTGCCTGTCAGTTTTGGTCCGACCAGCAGCAAAGAACACCTCATATCCGTCTCCCGATATCAGAAGACCCTCCCACCAAACGTTATTTGGTGCTGATACAATCAGAAGACCCTCCCACCAATCGTTATTTGGTGCTGATACAATCAGAAAACAACGAACACATCTGGCTAAGTGGTTTTTGGGGCGCCTGCACAGGAGCACCTGAGCAAGCAACATCCACACCCACAGATATTCGTGGGTGATTATATCATCTTTGTCCTTTGGAAAGTCAAACTTGAATAAAAAATAGCTTCCTTGCACCATCCCACTTTTAATTTTTTGGTTGAGAAATTGGTCATTCTTTCAGATCAGGCGCCGACAGATCGGCTCACTCTTGCCTCGTGGGTTTTTACCTTTATTTGGTCATCTTTTTTGGGGCTTACTTGTTCTGACCGGGGAGTGTTTTTGCAAACTTGGGATTTTTGTTGGATTCAGTGGTGACGTCAACAGATAACGTCCTTGTAGGTCACAAAAGGAAAACAGGGAGTTTTAGCACTTTGTGCGTTCCTCCCTTTGGTGGGTCTAGTAGGGATGAGATGTGGCGTGGCGAGGTTGGTGTTGGCGGTTTGTCTATGTGTGTTGCCCTTGGGGACTCTTGCTCAAGAGAGCTGTGCAGGAGCGTCAAGGATTTATGAGACAAGGACTTATACTGGCACGATTGTGCCTCCCACAAACAGCTCCATCAACTTCGGGCTTTGTGGGGCCGACCTTGCGGCATCTTTGGGCAATAAGCTGTTTAAGTTTGCTCCCTATGAGACGGGGACCTACACCCTCGACGCTTGCACTGACACAGATTATTCTGGCTTTTCGTTGAGTGCGATATCGGGGACTTGCGAATCACTTACGTGTCTCACCCCAACTGAGGAATGTGCAGTCAGCTTCAGTGCCGTGCAAGGCGAAACGTATTACTTCCTTCTCCACAGCAGCTCTTCTCTGGATTACAAATTGGTGTTTTCCTACGATTTGACCACCCATCCGTGTCATTTTGCAACAAGTATCTCTTTGGGGGTTAATACGGTTGAGAACGATACCGCCGCCAACTCGAGAAATTTCTTGCAAAATTCTTGCGGTTCGTACGTTGTCACTTCCCTTGGGTTTGCTTATTATCGATTCCTTGTCCCTGCGACTGGCCACTACAAGATCCAGACCGAGTCTGGCCATGTGTTGACATTCAAAGGGACTTGCGATAGCCTCTCTTGTTTAGTGGGTCCTTCGTGCCTTGAGGGGGTTATTTTTTCGACTACTTCTTGCCCTAAATCGCAAGAGGTTATCTTCGAGGCGGAAAGTGGAGAAGATTTACTTGTGGTGATTCGTGGGATTACAACTACAGCGTCGTTCGAGGTCAAGGTTTCTGAGTTTGAGTTCAATGTTACCCCCTGCCTTGATCACACCGACGTTTTCTTGGATACCCCGTTGGTTGCCTCTGCTGTTGGAGGCAGTTCTTCAAACTTCGCCAGCTGTGGAACGATCCATGACTCGGATGCATCTGATGTCTTCTTTCGGTTCGTAACTGCAAAGGAGGGACTCTTCTCCGTTGATACTTGTAGCACGACCGATAGCTTTGTGTCCAATATCAGGTTGTTAGATTGTGGGACAGTGAGGTCAAGGTCGAGTGAGGACTCAGCTTCTGACTTTTTCTTTTGCAGCGTTTACTCCTCAGGCTGTGAAGCCCCACAATGTTTGAGTGGAGACGGAGGCTCTTGTGGTTCCCTTTCCTTTCCTTTTCCTTGGTGGTCTATTTAACCTGGCCTAACCCCATAACAGGACCTCATTCCGCAGCCAGATTTTCCGCTGCTGAAGGGACTGAGGTTTTAGTGATGGTCCACTCCTATGGGTCGGCGTTGGGTGACTTCACCTTGAATTTGGAATACAAATTTGGGTGTGCTGACGCCCCAGAGCTTGGTGTTGGAACCATAACTCCTGGATCCACAGAGGACAATGGATACCCCACCGATTTTCCCGACTGTGGGACACGAAATTTCAATGGGCGTGATGCTTTGTACACTTTCACCCCCTCTGAAAAGGGCTATTATCAAATTAACACTTGTTCTGATATCAAAAAGTATGACACACAATTGAGGTCTTTTTTCTTTCCCTTCTTTCCCTTCTTTTCATCGCCTCTCTTTCCTGACTCTACTTTAGTATCTTCCGTGGAACTTGCAACGCCTACTCATGTGTGACTGGAAACGATGATTCCTGTGATCTTTACTCGTCTGTTGATTTCCTTGCTGAAGCTGGGGAGCAGTTCATCGTTATGGTTCATGGATATGGGGGAGTCGATGTGGCTTTTAATGTTACCACAAAAAAGCTATCTAAGGATCAACTCTCTTGTGAGGACGCTTTCCCCATTCTCCTTGATGAGCCTGTCGATGGAGACACAGGGCTTGGGTTCTTTTCTGATATTCCCGAGTGCGGGGTTTCAAATGACCCTTGGTCACCCGAAGTATTTTACACGTTTATCGCCCCTGCAGCAGGACCGTACCAGGTGGACACTTGTGACACAGTGCCCACTGAGCCCACTGACACAAAAATCAGTGTCTTTTCTGGGGGTTGTGATGAGCGAGTTTGTGTCGGGGGGAATGATGATGGAGGAACAGATTGTGGTGGATTTCGCTCTCTTGTGAAATTCGACGCAGTTGAAGCGGGTTGCTCTTTCTCGATCTCTTTGTATTTTTTCCCTCTCTCTTTTTTCTCAACCGTTCTCTCCTTCAGGTCAGGAATTTTTAATCATGGTCCATGCTTTCAAGAGAAACTCTGGGCCTTTCACTTTGACTGTCTCTGGAACGAAAGATCTGTGCTCCCTTGCACGGGAAATCACCCTTGGTCCTTACATTGTCGGAAACACAACGTCTGATGGTATTACCAATGATCTCCCTGCTTGTGGAGTATCCTCTAATAGGGACGCTCCAGACACCTTCTTTCGATTTGTTGCCCCTGCGAGTAAAATTTACACCGGTAGGATTTGTATAAAGAGAAAGAATATTCTTTGAGAGAGAAAGTCATTTTCTCACCCCTTTTTTTCTTCCAGTCGACACCTGCGGCCTTGATACTAGCACCGACACAAAAATTGCGATTTATGGATTTTGTGGTTCTATTTGCTTGAACGGAAATGATGACAGTGGTTGTGGTTTTTTTAAATCAAAAGCTTCTTTCCTTGCTGGAGAAGGATCGGAGTATCTTATTTGGGTGGAGGCTCACAGCGACAGCAGCAGTGGAGAATTTTCGATTGAAATTTACGAAAGGTTGGTCCTTTTAGGCATTTTTTTCTGATTCCCTCTCCCTCGCTCACATTCATCATCAGCGAGCCCAACTACACTGAGGGACCGGTTAAACCACAAGAGCCTGAGAACCGACCCCAGTTATTGGATTCGTCTCTTCACATCCGAGAAGCCCAAGTGATGAACCATCGATTTGAATATGCTCAAGCAACTCTTGATTTTGACCAAAAAATTTATCTGAATGAGCCTCTGATGTGCCCTTTTGCTGAGCGGGGTTGCGACCCACTGCCAGGTGCTTGTGAGGAGTGCGAGTGGGGAGATGTGTTGGTTTGTTGATTTGTGATTTTTTTCTTTCCAATTATTCTTTTTGGCCCCTTTTCCTTTCCATTTTTTCCGACTGGTTTTTTATTTTAGGCTGCTTGTTGGGGATCTGACTGCTGTTCTGAACCTTGCGAAGTGGAAGATGAAGGGTTTATTCAGGTTCCCTTGAATGGTGAATCTGATTTGATTCTTCTCAACACTTCCGGTACTTTTTCCTTCCTATTTCTCTCCTTTTCCTTCCCGTTTCTTTGCTCAGCCTTTTTCTAGATTCCCAATATTTCCGCTTCGTCCTTGACAATGTTTCTGCTTGCGCCCCACTTCAAGTGTCTGTTCAGATTGAATATGGAAATGCACAACTTCTTGTCTCAAACGTCAAGGCTTTCCCCGAATGGAAAGATAGGCTTGATGATGACAAAAACCCTGCTTTTGGATACATTTCCTCTGACCCAACTTTCCATTACTCTCAAGCGTCTTTGACTCTTTGTCCATCCTCACTTTATGATCAAGGGTATGACCATGCTCCAGGGATTTATTCTGTTGGTGTTTTTGCCCTTGAAAACACTGCCTTCCGTCTTGAAATTAGGTTCTTTCTCTTTTTCCCAACTTTTTCATTTTGGTTTTTGTTGATTTTTTTTTTTGCAGTGTTGGGATGCAGCATCCTATCCCCCAACCTGCCGAAAGGGTCAGCTGCGATGATGTCCCAGAAATCGAATTTGCAGTTGCTCGTGGAAAAGAAGGTGATATTCATGATGTTTTGTGCCTTGAAGACAGGTTTTGGGACATATTCTTTTGCTCGGTTTTTTTTTTCTTTTTTTTCCCTTACGAACCTTTGACCCAAAAAAATAGTGTCACTAAAATCGTCCACTTGGATTACCCGGTTGTCGACCTTTCCAACCAAGTCATTCTCCCCTTCCCTGCTGGGTGCCATGTTGCCACCCTCACCGCGACAGGGTTCTTGTATGGCGGACGAAATGAGTTTGAGCCTGCTGATGTGTATTGTTTCCCAACCGTGGAAAACGACCTTGTTCAAATCAATACTTCCGCTATTGGGCGGTTTGAAACCTTTTTTTTTTTGCTCTTTTCTTTCTTTTTTTTGCGGTTCTTTCTCTTTTTTTTTTGATGGTTCCTTTTGAACAGCCGCAAAAAAGACCGAGATGTTGATGCCGTCACCTTCACCGCTTGCTCGGACAAGCCGTTTTTCATCCATTGCTCTTACCACTTCTGGAAAACAGAATATTACACACTCTTGTTTTCTTCCACTGTCGTCCCAAAGAGAACCCCTCTTATTGATGTGCGACCAGGGCCCCTGGCAATGAGCCGTGGTATCGGTGCGGTTGCTGCCACTCTGCAAGGTTCTTTTCCTTCTCTCCTTCTCTCGATCTTCTCCTTCCAAACCCCAGCCGGTTGTTTTCCCTTATCATTTTATTTTTCTTCTAAAACCCTGGAATAGGAGAGTTACACCAACCCTGTGTGGACTGGCAGAAAAATTGCAATGAGTTTCTCACCCCCGCCATCACTGACCCCCAACCCCTTTGGCCTCCCCCTGGAGATATGTGGATTGTTAAGGGACACTTTGATTTCCCTCTCCCTCCTGACAGGATGGTTGAACTTAATTTGGCGCACAAGGTGGAAAACCGAGGTTTTGTTTGTTTTGTTTGTTTTTGTTTTACACTTATCCAAAGCAACTAACAAAAATCTTTGCAGTGACTTTCATCAAATATTTGAGCAAAGCCAACAACCAATTCATCACCTCCGAACAACTTGTTGACCTAGGGTCCCTCTCCATCATCGCTCTTACCAACGAAAATGGTGACCCCCTCATGCTTCCCAACGATGGCAAGAGGAACCAAGAAAAGAGACAAGATTCTGTGGAACAGCCCCAAAGCTTTTTGGACTATGTCCCAAATATCGCGTATTCTTCGCTGGAGGTGGGATTTTTCCCTGTTTGCGATTTGGAAAAATATGAAACCCACCAGAAGGTGGTGCAGGAGGAGATTTTGAAGCTTCTTCCTGCTACAGCTTTTGAAGACGTGATTCCTTCCCAGGTAACGTGGGACAAAAAAGAAAAGAAGTGGTTTTTCTAAACTAATTTCCTCCAACAATCACCACATTCACAGTACATCATTGAAGTTTACAACGATGCCTATGCTAGGACGAGCTGTGTTGCTGCTGCTGCTTCTTTCTTGAACACCGAGCGAAGTTTGACTGTTATTCGTGGGCAAACTGGATGCCAGTACTCCCTTGATTCATTGATGTGGACTGAGGATCCTTGCTGCAACCCTGCTGCTGTGGTGAGTTTTCGATTTATCTTCTGAATGGCATTTTATTTTTTGGCTCATTTTCTCACTCTTTCCACAGCCCCTTGCCTGTTGTGCCCCATATTCGAACACTGTTGAGGAATATGTCTACTCCGGAGCAGACGCCAAACAACTCGGCGAATGTGGCGTGCACGATTGCGCTAATTCCTATATTAATGATTTGTCTGACACTTTGAACACTTTCACTGACCCCATCACTGGTTGTGCTTCTGGTGTGTTGCGCCCCGAGGACGAAATGCGGGCTGTTGTTGATGAGCAGTTGGATAAGACTTTGAGGGAGTGTGCTCTTAAAGTCGGGCTCGGCGATCCTTTCCGTCGTGGGTTCACCGGTGTGGAGGTAAGAATCGGGAAGAAAAATCAATCAATTCCTCTTTCTCTTCCCTCTTTTTTGATCTCATTTTTCTTCCAGTGTGCTGAAGACTCTGATTGCCACTCCGGCATCTGTAATCGCTATCTTGGAACCTGTGCTCTCCCCGACTACCAAGAAACTGAAGACAGTTTCTTGAGTTGTTTTATTTCGAGAATGTCTTCCCTCACAGAAGACTATTTGAGAGAAAATGTCTTTCCTGAGAGCAAGGAGCTCGAAATAGCTACCCGTGAATCCCCTGAATTTTTGGCGGCTGTGAGGGCTGCTGCGACCCACATGGATTGTGTGAACACCGTAAATGCGTTGGATTTCAGCCAGATGACTCATAAACAATTGAGTGTTCCTTCTGATTGCTCAAGAGATTATGTCTTGACTTTGAGTCCTTACAACGATTATGGTTTTTTTTTTTTTTTTTTTTTTTCTCGTTCTCTTTCTCTTTGCCCTAATTATTTGGTTCTAGATTTGGTCGATAAAGTTTGTCAAACTCAATACTGCTTGGGTGATATTTGCCGATTCGACAATCAGAATTGCTATGAAGGTTGTGCTGAATTTTCTGATTTTGAGTCAAGCAATTCCTCTTGTTTGGAAGCATCTCGTGAACTTGAGTTGACTTGTGGTATTGACGGTGTTGATTGCGATGGAACCTTTTCTTGTGTGTTTTGCCCAGAGGATGGAAGCGCGGTTCTTTTTCCTTCTCCCTTCTCTCTCCCCTTCCTTCCCTAATTTTTTCTTCAGTGCGACGTCGTCGAAAGTGTTGACTCTCAAGATGAGTGTGAAAACATGTTCATGTGTGTTCTCCCCAATGGAACTCGATTTGTTACTGACAACGAAGATGAGTGCCAATCTCACTCTGAGGTCAACAAACACAAACCTTTCTTTCTTTTTTCCTTCTTTTTTTTTTTTTTTTTCAATCACTCCCTCACACTTTCCACTCTTAGTGTTCTGTCGATTGTGCTGGAGCTCAGTGCCGCGGGAAGGCCCCTGGCCGAGGTGTCTGTCTTTACACTCGGCCTGAAGGAGGTTTGGATTTTGCTTTATCATTTGACTTCTGTTTATCCTCTTTTCTTATTTCTCATTTTCTTTTCACAGTTGCATATGGAGATTGTGTCGCCAAGGGAGGAATCAACACCAATCTTCTCTCCGAGTCGGACCCCATTTGTGTGATGAAAGACATTTCTACCCAACAAGATTGCTTGGTTTCCCTTCTGCTTATTTTCCTTACAACCCCACTTTCTTCCGCTCACCTTTTCCCCTCGCAGCTTGACCCTGACTTCATTTGGGACACCTGTGAATCAATGGACGTCGATTCTTGCACCTATGAAAACTTTTCACCGGGCCAGGTTACTGATAAAGGCCAACAATATGAAACGCCAGCAACCTCTAAACTTGCTTCTTTCCCTTTTCCCCCTTCAAATAGGTTTTCCTTGGCTGTGGTGTCGACATTTTCCGAACCTGTGAATCTGAGGAAGAGTGTGAGGATTCAGGAAGATGCTCTGATTTGGACATCCTTCGCCAAACCGCTTCCGAGAGTTTCGATGCAGAAGACCCTATCCCTGCAAAGGAAAGCAGAGGAGGTCAGTGGGCTCCTTTCGTTGTTTTTTTTGGGGGGTTGTCACTTTTGGTTTTCCTGACGTTTTTTTTTTAGTGCAATCTAAGAGACAAACCAAGGGAGAAGGTATTCAGGTTGGCATTCCCTTTCCCCCTTCGTTCCCTCTCTCTCTTTTCTCATCATCTTTCCTCTAGAACGGTGTCTGTTTGACTTCTGGAACCCACTTGGTGACCTCTATTTCTGCTTCTCGTATCCCCTACTGTGCTTTCGGCAAGGAATCGTCCATTGGTTGCATTGAACATGTTGAAGAAGAGGTTTTTCATTTCTTTTCTTTCTTCCTTTACTTGTTGAAGAAAAGTATTAATTTCTTTTTTCTAGGATTGCAATGGCCTTGTTGACTATTTTGGCTCCTTCAGGAGGAGGAGGACATGGGTCACCCCTGCTCTTAATGAGGAGGAATGCACGATGAACACTTTTGGTCATTCTGGCTGCCAGTTGCCTGGTGAAACCTTTCACCAGTGGGGCTGGGACATGAGTGATTGCGAATGTCGTTTGGGAACCTATGGGAATACTTGGACGTTTGTGTTCTGTTTTCTCCTTCCTCTTGACTTGTTACTGACCCCATTCTTCCGTTCAGCTGGACCCCTGGGCAATGGGTGAGCGGAGAAGTCCGCCCCCTCAAATGGATGGCAGCCGAGAACAAGACCTCCGTTTACGAATACAGAGAAACTATCGATTTTTGGACCCTCTCTGATTGGGTGCAGAAAAGCTCTGTTCAACAATTCACCGATTCCGTGAAGTCCCAGATCATCTGTGAGGCGAATTTGATGACCTCATCTTTGGAGACCATTCTTTGTGACTGTGTGGCCAATGATGAGGGTGACTCGTGTTACGAAGCATCTACATCGGCGATTGAGGTGGGAATTCGGGATGTGTGTGAAGGGGAGATGTCGGTCTTGAAGGGTCCTTCCAACAACGTTATGTTTGATGAGACGGCAGTGAAGGAGAGGTGTACGGAAGTGAAGTTAGGTATGTTGAGGAAATCTGCTTTTGCGGTGTCAAGGGAGACAGCAAGTGTGTCTTTCCAGTTTGAGGCACCTGAGAAGCCAGGGGTGGTGTTAAATGAGAAGGGGGCTACAGTTGGGGAGCTTTTCGGAGATGGGGCTGTGTTGACTTTTGAAAAGCCTAAGATTGTGAGGCATTTTCGTGCTTGTTTGAGGGTGACTGTTGATCAGAAGGCGAAGGTGAGGGATTTTGGCTACACCACCGGGGCCATTATCACTCCTTTGGGCCTCCATGATATTGAGGTTCGTTTTTTTTTTTTTTTTTTTTTTTTTTTTTTTTTTTTTTTTTTTTTGATTGATCTTTTCCCCAAGGTCAAAGAAGAGTCCTTCCTTGAATTTTGGTGCGCGACCCTTAACAGGCATGAGATCCCCACTGATAGTGACGGCTCCATCAAAATCTTCCCTGTTTCTCTGAGCTCTTCGAACTGGGAAGATGAGGAGGATCAGGATTATTCTGACTCCACTATCGCCCTTGTTTACACCCTCGGAGCTCTCTATATCTTTGATTTTTTGTTGTTGTCTTTCTTCTTGTTTCACCTCTTCTTCCAAGTGACACAACATCATAAGCCTATTCCTGTTGTTGCCTGGATCGGTTCCTTTTTCAATTTGATTTTTTTTTTGATTTGATTTTTTGATTTTGATTTTTTTTATTGACCCGGGTAAACACAGGAGTGCTTCTCGCTGTTCTTTGCGTGTTCCGAATTGTTTTCTGTTTCCTCTGGCCTGTGGGAGGATTCGGCGGCAACTCCTTGGCTGAATATGTTGTTTTTGAAATCCCTACCTTTTTGCTTTTCTCGATTGTGATTCTTTCAATCAGTTTCTTTAGAAAGCTCTCCAGGACCGGGTATGGACCTTCTATTTCCTCCCCCCTTTTCTTTTTCTTTCTTTGTTGTTCAACTTCCCCTCCCTTTTTCTCCAGGACCTTCTTTGTGAAAGAAAACGACAAAAGTCTGACGATCGCAACTGCCGCAGCTATTTTCCTTGTTTGGTGTTTGTTTGCTGTTGTTGCAATTGTTTATGCGGAGGTTATTCTTGAGGATAATGAGGCGACTTCTGAGTGCCCGGGGAGAGTGGAGGCTGAGTCTGATATTGACGAGCAAACGAGAACTTTGTCGATTGTTTATCAATCAATCGTTATTGTTTTCACCTTTATTTTGGCGATTCTGTTCTTTTACAGCAGTTGGTGTTTGTTCAAGCTCACCCAGAGAGGTTTATTTTCTCTTTTCTTTGATCAACAAACAAACAAAACTTTTCCCTCACCAACAATCAAATAGAAGCCCAAGCCTCAACCTTTGTCTTCCGCTTGGGGGCAATCCTTGTGACGGCTTTCCTTGCTCGGTGCATTCTTTTCATGATTTTACTCGCCCTGGACTTTACTTCTGCTGTGTATCTCTTCTGTACTCTCTTCTGCACAGAGGTGTTGATGATTTTCTTGATCCAACTTGAATTCAACAAGCACTTCTACAATAAGATGGTCACGACGCTGAGCTCGAGGGCCTCAAATGGGACAAACGGGACAAACGGGAAAACTACCGAGTATGCGATGGACGATTAATTTTGGAGACGAATTTTTTTCTTGTGGAAAATAATAAAGATTCCAAGATTTCACGACAAGCCTTGAATAAGACAGAATAAGACTTAAAGAATAAGGAACGGAGTGAAAAATCTGTGCTGGAAGCATCTATTGTATAGATATCTTGTAGGGATCCAATTCTTATTTATGGTCTGTTTATTCTTTCGTTTCTGATTTTTGACCTGTTTTTGATATTTCCCATCAAAAAAAATCAAAAATTCTTCAAAAAATACCAATACCCCACTTATTTTTTGAAATTCGAAAAACCGCGCACATATTTTTTTTTTTTTTTTTTTACAATCGTCAACTCAGATCATAAAATAATCTTGGACAAGAAATCAACTAAAAAACCACCACCTCCTCCTCCCCCCCCCCC
>MUHK01007289.1:2030-12317 GCA_002151225.1 Paramoeba pemaquidensis
GGGGGGGGTCAGGAGGGAGGGTTTTGGTTTGCTTATTACAAATGGGAGAAGGGGTTTGTTTTGTTTTGTTTTGTTTTGTTTTGTTTTGTTTTGTTTTGTTTTGTTTTGTTTTGTTTTGTTTTGCTTTGCTTTGCTTTGCTTTGTTTTAATGTGTGAGATTTGATCTCATCCTTTCCTCACCCTTTCCTTCCCCCTTTCCTCGATTTCCTCAGCTGTGGAAACCACCAAAATGCAGGAAAAATTCATCATAGAGCTTTAAAAAATCTCCAGGACCCTTCTGAATTTATTGAACTTTATGCCCGGTCAACCCTTTTGGAATAAAAAAAAGTTTTTCGTTGTGTGAAATCACAAAAGAAAAAGAAAAAAAAAAAAAAAACCTTCTGGTGCTTGGTTTCAGGCAAGAAACAGCAAAAGTTGTTATTTTTGGATTAATTATTACTCTTATTAACAATTGTTTGTTGCGGTTCTATCATACAAGATTTTTTTCACCTCCCTCCACCCTTCCCCCCTTCCCCTCTCCAATGTTGAACTTCTTTACAAAAATCAACATGAGCATCGCGCTCTCTCAAATACAACAACTGGTTCATCAAAACATGCTCTTCTTTTGGAATTTCTACAGGGCTTCGTAATTTGGTGTTCATTGTTGTAGTAATTTCATTGATTTGCTGGATCATAGTTTTGGTTTTGTTGTCGATTTTAGTCCCCCCTGAAAAAATGAAAAGAAATAAGAAAAAGAAATAAGAAAGAAAAAAAGAAAGAAGAAAGAAAGAAGAAAGAAGAAAGAAAGAAATAATAAGAATGAGAAGAAATAAGAGTAATGATGAACACATACACCCCTCTAGGTTGCCAAAATCCTTTTTGAACACATCGAACGCACAAATTCGCTGCAAAAAATCTTCCTCGGACTGAAAAGGAACGAAAGGTTGCGAACAAGAAGAAAGAGAAATCTTCCTCTTCCTCAAACTGACCTCCTCTGGGGAGAGGAACGAAAGAGGAGGAGGAGGAGGAGGAGAGAGAGGGACAGGAAGAGAGTCAGACTGAAAGAGAGACTGAGAGGATTTTCGCTTGTCAGAAGTTCGGAGGATGGTGGTGAAGGTGAAAGAAGAGGAGGAGGAAGAGAAAGAAGAAGAAGGGGAGGGGTCTCCTCTTCCTCGCCCTCTTTTTGATTTTTTTTCTTCCATCAAAAGGGCTCTTTTTCGTTTTTTATCTGCTGTTTCAACGCGAGGTAAAAAGGGAGAGGGAGAGGGAGAAGGAGAAGGAGAGAAAGAGGAGGAGGCGAAGGAAGGAGAAGGGGAGAAAGAGGAGGAGGAGAAGGCAGTGGAGGGATAGGTGCTGGAGGAGGAGGGGAAGGAGGGGGAAGGAGAAGGGGAGAAGGAAGAAGGAAAAGAGGAGGTGGTAGAAGAAGAGGAATAGTAGGAGGAGGGAGAGGAGGAAGAGGGATAGGAAGAAGGGGGAAAAGGAGAAGAAAAGGACGAGTTAGAGGCGGAAGAGGAAGAGGGGGGATAGGAGGAAGAAGGAGAGGGAGAGGAAAGAGGATGGGGGCCAGTGATAAAAGCAGAAGGGGAGGTAGAGGCAGAGGGGGAGGGNAGATGGGGGAGGGGGAGGGCTGACTGTAGGGAGAAGGAGAGGTGCGGGGGAGAGAAGGAGAGGAAGAGGGGGGGAGAACAGAAGGGGACGAGAGGGAATGAGAGGAAAGGGGGTGAACAGAAGGCTTATGCGGCTGATGTTGCTGATGCAACGTCTGTGGTGGTTGGTGGTGGTGTGGTTGTTGCGGTTGGGGGTGTTGTGATTGTGGTTGTGGTTGTGGTTGTGGTTGTGGTTGTGGTTGTGGTGGTTGTTGTGATTGTTTTCGTTGAGGGTGTTGCGGTTGTGGTTGTTGTTGTGGCTGCTGTGGTAGTTTTTGGAGTGGTTGTTGTGGTTGTGGTTGGGATTGTGGTTGTGATTGTTGTTGCGGCTGTGGTGGCTGTTGTTGTTGTGGCTGTTGTGATTGTGGTGGTGGTTGTTGTTGCAGTTGTGGTTGTGGTGGTTGTGATTGTTGTTGTTGGGGGTGTTGTGATTGTTGTGATCGTGGTGGTTGTTGTGATTGTTGTGATTGTTGTTGTTGGGAAGTTACTTGTTGAGAAGTCTGTTGTTGTTGAGGTTGGGAGAATCGGTGGGTATCATTCTGACGCGGATTGTCACCCATTCTGTTCTCCCAAAAAACGAGATGCGAATTGCCAAAGTAGACTGGCCAGATTTAGAGCCTTTAATTTTTCTAAGAAACAGACCGTGCAGCTCTGTTTTCGCTTTCGCTCCCTTCTGCAGCTGCTTTTTTGTCCCTTGGAGCGTCTCGCAATTTTATCACAATTCCACATACATTTTTTTTTTCATGATTTTTTCTTAAGCGCCCCATGGAAAGTCGCAGTCCTCGTCCTTCCATTTTGTTCTTCGACGCCAGTCGTTCGTGTTCGCCACCACCGCCATCATGGGAGACAAGAAGGGAAACCAATTCGTCCGCGATCTCTGTTTGGGAGGCGCCATCGGTGCCGTCTCTAAGACCGTCATGTCCCCTGTGGAGCGCGTCAAGATTTTGATGCAGACCATGGACTCCAACCCTGCGGTCATCTCCGGGGAGGTGAAGCCTTATGCCAGCATTGCCGACTGCTTCAAGCGTGTCGGTGCCGAGCAAGGTGTGGCTGCTTTCTGGCGTGGAAACTTCGTGAACTGCTTGCGTTATGCCCCCCAGCAAGGTTCCGCCCTCGCCTTCAACGACTTCTTCAAGTCTGTTTTCCCCAAGAAGGACAAGGACACCGAGTTCATGATGTATTTTTTCAACAACCTTATGGCTGGTGGTATGGGCGGTGCCACCGCCATGGTTATCTGCTACCCTATGGATTTCGCCCGTACCCGCTTGGCCTCTGACTTGCAAGCTGGAAAGGGTCAGTTCAACGGTATCTGGGACTGCCTCTCCAAGACCGTCAAGCAACAGGGTCTCGCTGGTTTGTACCGTGGAACCGCTGTCTCCATTGCTGGTGCCTTCGTCTACCGTGCTGGTCAGCTCGGTTTGTACGGAACCATCATGGGTTTGAACCCCTACGCCAAGGACAAGGGCGTGCTCGGTTTCTGCTCCGCTGTCGTCATCGCCACCGCTGCTCGTACCGCTGTCCTCCCCTTCAACTACCCCTTCGATACCGTCCGTCGTCGTCTCATGTTGGAGTCCGAGAAGGCCCCCGCTGACCGCATGTACAAAAACGGTATCCACTGTGCTGGTCAAGTCATGAAGAACGAGGGTTTCGCCGGTATGTACAAGGGTCTCTTCCCCGAAATCTTCCGTGGTTTCGGTGGTGTTATGGTCATCGTCCTCTACGAACGCATCAAGAACTACCTCAATTAAATAATTCCAATTTAGCACATTTTCTGTTTTTTCTTGGCAAACAAAATACAAAATCTCAATTTTTTATGTGCTACGAAATTGGATTGAAAGAACACAAAAAGCAGAGAAGGACAGGCAAGTGAAAGAGGGTTTTACCCGCGCAGGGTTTTACCCCCTGCACTGAAACCAAAATGAGCCTGGTGTTGTTTTGTTTTGCGTTTTTTCGTTTTTTTTTTTTTTTTTTTTTTTTTTTTTTTTTTTTTTTTTTTTTTTTTTTTTTTTGGTTTTCAATATGTGGTTTATTAAGCCGCCCAAAAATTGCGGTCAACAAGAACCAAAAAGGGGGATGTTTGGGCAACCCAAAACCTGCCCAGCAGGCAAACCAGTGTGGACGAAAGGAAGAAGTTCCTCCTCGGGGTTAAGGGAATGAGCAGACTCCCACACAATCGCGAACACCCGCGAAAGGGCAGGAGAAAGAGCATCCAAGGATTTCTTGAACGGACCCGCAAAATCGATCACATTCGCATTCGGTTCTTCCCTGCTGCGCACGCTTTCGTCTTTGGTTGTGAATTGCAGACGGGCATATCCATTGAAATAGTTGATGGAAGGAGATTGGGCACCTGGGATGGGAATAGAGATGGGATGGGCGGCTAAAGTCTCGTCGAGGGCAGGGACAAAGGCTTCCCAGGCGGCCTCAATCTGGTTCTGAATGGCGTTCCTGGTAGCGTTTGGTTGGGGGGGGGTCATGGAGGTGATGTCGACAACGAAGTCATTGGGGTCCAGAGAGAGGTACAACTGCCCCTGGCTATTGAATAGGAGTGCAAAGTGGGCGGTTTCAATCGAAGTGATTGCAATTTTGAGAGGGATTTTGGTGAGAGAAACGTGGGTGTAGAGGGAGAGAATGCCAGCTTGGTTTCCTGAGGCAGAGGTGAAGTTGACTATTGGTTGTTCAGGGAGAGAGAACTTGATCTTGAACCCGTCTTGCTCTGTGTCAAACTCAAAGTCTTGGAAGTGGTGGTAAGCGGTGAAAAGGATGTTGTTGAGGAACGAGTCTGTGATGTCGAAAGTGTTGACCCCATCTTTGATGCTGTCCACAGCGAGAGGGAGGGGCTGGGTGGGAGTATAAGGAGCCTTCTGGTAGTTCGTCGACTTGAGGAGGATATCAAGAACTCCCTGGAAGCTGAGCCCTGAGCTGTTGCTGCCTGTACCTTGGGTGAGGGTCCAGTCGAGGTTCATCGGCAAAGGCCCGGGGACAGTGAAGTTGTGGGGGAGGGAAATGTCGTGGATCAAAGGCCCAAGGATATGGGGGAGGAAAGCGTTGAGGAAGATGTTGATAAAGGGCATGAAAGTGTCCAACAAGCCTTCCAACAGGAAGCAGACCCCCTTCTTTGAAATGTCGAGGTGGAAATCGAATTTCTTGAAAGTGAACTCAGGGCCCCCATTCGCACCGGCGATGAGCTCCAAGTCAAACTTTGTTTTAGTTTTCATCCCCAATGTGGCGTCGCCTTCGCATGGGAAAATAGTGGTGCAGGCGAGGAGACCGGCTTTGCACCACTTGTAGTACAGAGTGACATCAAAGTCGATATCGATATCGAACTTGGGGCCATCGCTGACAGAAACTGAGGTGGAGATGGAGCTTGGGGGGATCGCCATGTTATTCAAATACAACTCCTTGTCCCCTTGGGTTCCGTAGCAACACGATTGGGGGAGCTGGGGTCCCAAAACAGACAACCCTGCATAGACAACAGGAGGGAGGATAGTGTCGAGCACATCGGCAATCAATTCGTTCGAAACAGCCAGAGCGAAGTTGGAGTTTTGCGCACTGGGAGAACCTTGAAGCGTGTCTTGGCACAAAGACACACCAACCAGCACACCCAAAAGCAAAAAGCAGAGACGGGTCATCTTTCTTTCCAACAAAAAAAAAAAAAAAAAAATTGGATTGTCTCCCCCAAAAATGGTCAACTTTTTTTCATTTTAGCCGTGGAATGGATTTTGTTGCCCTTTTTTGAACGGAAAAATGTTCCCCAAATTCCAACACCACCGATGCACGCCCCACTCGATAAAGTTGGTCGAGATTCGAACTTTTTTCATTTTTTTTTTTTTTCAACAAATCCTGTTCAAACAGATTATGCGCTCCTCAACATGTGTGCGATTTCGTTCTCCAATTGAAAGGGCGGGGTGCCAAAACCATACCGGTCCACACGACCATCACTCGCCATCAAAAACTTCTCGAAATTCCACCCAATATCACAATCACAGCACCCAGCCTCACACTTGAGATATTTGTACAAAGGGTGGGCCTTGTCCCCGTTGACATCAATTTTTGCTGAAAGAGGGAACTCAACTGAGTATCTGGAACGAACAAAATCCAAAATTTGGGTCTCTGGCCAGTTTTCCTGGTTCCCGAACTGGTTGCAAGGGAAGGCCAAAATCTGAAGCCCCCGATGGTTGTATTTTCTGTGTAGTTCTTGGAGCTTTTGCTTTGGTTAGAATGGATGAAAAGAAGGAAGTGAAAAATGAAGAGAACCTCCATGTAGTTTTGGTGGGTGTACCCGCATTGGGAGGCGACGTTCACAAAAAGCAAGACTTTTGCGTCGTGATATTCAGAAAAGGAAACTGTTCTTCCATTGATGTCGGTGATGGTAAACTTTTCCCACTCTGCCTTCGGGCGCGAATTACGATAGCATCGAACCACACACACACACACCAAACACAACAACAACCACTTCATCCTCACACCAAGTTGAGTCTTTTCAATTCCTCCATTTTTGAGAAACATCCAAAAACGTCCAAAAAATAGCGTTCTAAAATCTCCTTTTACTCGAGCGCTCTTTTTCGACTTCCTTTGTCACAACGTCCACAAATTCGATGTCTTGGCGCGGTGGCGGAAGAGGTGGCGGTGGAAGAGGTGGGGGAAGAGGTGGTGGAAGGGGTGGAGGGAGGAGTTTTGCCCCCCAAGGGCCCCCTGATTCAGTGACTGGTTCGCTTTGTTTTCTAATGTTCTTATTTTCCCATCACTTCTCACCTTTTTTTTCTTTTTCTTTTTTCCCTCTTTTCTCTTCTCCCCCTCTTTTTTTTTTTTTTTTAAAGAGATTGGGACCTTCCACCATGAGTGTGAAGAGCAATTGGTAGTGAAGCAAACTTTGGGTGACAAAATCCCCAAGTTCAACTCTCCTATTTACTTTGAAAATAAGAACGAAGTTGGGAAAATTGAGGAAATTTTCGGTCCTGTGAACGAAGTGGTTTGTTTCAGTTCAAAGTTGATGTCATTTGCGAGTAGTTGTAGTTGATGTATTTTTTTCATTTTTTTTCTAACCCCTTTTTTCCCTTCTATTTAGTTTTTCACTGTGAAGCTGAGCCAAGGAATCCAAGCCAAACAGTTTGGCAAAGGACAGAAGCTTTTCATTAACCCTTATGGTCTTCTTCCTCTTCGCATGTTTCTTGAAGAAGATACTGGTGGAGCTAGGGGAGGTGGGGGAGGTGGTGGAAGAGGTGGAGGAAGAGGAGGTGGGAGAGGTGGAAGGGGTGGAAGAGGTGGTGGAAGAGGCGGAGGAAGAGGAGGAAGGGGAGGAGGAGGAGGTTTTGGAGGAAGAGGAGGAAGGGGAGGAGGAAGGGGAGGAGGAGGAGGTTTTGGAGGAGGAAGGGGAGGAGGAAGGGGAGGAGGCGGTTTCAGGGGGGGAAGAGGGCGTTGAAGTTGAGAAGAGGATTTTTTTTAATTTTTATGCAATCTTGTCTCTTTGCGAGGGGATTGGAGGGGGCGGGAAAATGTGAAATGTGAAGAAGGGCATTCTTCCCATTATCTCAATTGAGTCCAAAAAAAGAACTCAACCAACAAAGGAGAGATTTTTTCATGAACATTTTTTTGCGATTTCATTCAGTTTTTTTTGCTAGTCGTTCCTTTGGGCTTGGCGTCAAAGTAACTGTTTTCCCCCCTCCCATACCAGACCGTAGATTAGATGATCGAGAGACCTTCCCTAAGGCGAAAGGTGCCAGGCACCTGCACAACTTTATGCTCCAAAGAAGAAGGCCCGGAAAATCTGCCAATGGAGGAACAATTCTTTTTTATTCTCTTTTTTTTTCAGTCCCAAAATGTCCATTTCAGTGGATCTCTCTCTTTCTCTCTGTCACTATCTCCAAAAAATGAATAGATAAATGAATGAACAAAAGAAAGAGAGAGAGAGAGAAAGGAGGTTCTCGAGTCTGTCGACTCTGTCACCTCTGTCACCTCCCTTGCAAAGGCGACAAACATCGCCTTTGCAAGGATTCCCAAATCGACAAAGATTCCATTAAGATTTTTATTTCACCGGATTTCATTCATCTTCTTGCACGTGAGTGGTCCCAGCCGCCCATAAAAGAATAGGCTGTAAAAGTCCCGACTGGAAAAACGCCACCAACTCAAGCCCAGTTCGTGTTCGTCAAGAGATGGAGCAGGCCGAGGAAACAAACCCCAAGACCGAAACCCCCACTCCCTCGTCGAGCGAGGAGACGAAGGGCCAAAAGCCCGTGAAGGGGGAAGAAGGAAAGGATGGCAAGGCCAGCTCCGAGTACTATTGGAATTCTTACGCCCACTTTGGGATCCATGAGGAGATGTTGAAGGATGAAGTTCGAACTCGCAGTTACAGAAATGCGATCCTCGGAAACAAACATCTTTTCAAGGACAAGGTTGTTCTCGATGTTGGGTGTGGAACTGCGATTTTGTCCATGTTTTCCGCTCAAGCCGGAGCCAAAAAGGTGTACGGTATTGATTGTTCTGACATCATCAAATCCGCGAGAGAGATTGTGAAGGTTAATGGCTTGGAGGACACCGTTGAATTGATCCAAGGAAAGGTTGAGGAAATAGAGCTCCCTGTCAAGCAAGTGGACATCATTGTTAGCGAGTGGATGGGTTACTTTTTGGTGTATGAGAACATGTTGGAGAGTGTTCTTTTTGCTCGTGATAAATGGCTGGTTTGTCCTTTGTCCTTTGTCCTTCCTCTTTCCTCTTTCCTCTTTCCTCTTTCCTCTTTTCTCTTTTCTCTTTTCTCTTTCCTCTTTCCTTCCCTAATAAGATTGTCACTCAGGTCCCTGACGGTATCTTGCTCCCCGATAAAGCCTATTTAAAAATTTGTGCCATTGAGGATGGAAACTACAAAGATCAAAAGATCAACTGTAAGCTCTTTTTCTCTTTTCTCTCCCTCTGTTTCTCCCCTTCTCTCTCCCTTTCTCTTACCTTCGTCTTTTAGGGTGGGACAACGTCTGGGGATTTGACATGAGCTGCATCAAAAAACAAGCAATGCAAGAACCTTTGGTCGATATTGTTGAGGCTCGGGCTGTGATCACTGATGTCCAGAACATTTTCGTATGCCTTCTCTCTCTCTCTCTCTCTCTCCTCTCCTCTCTCCTCTCCTCTCTCCTCTTTTCCTCTTTTCCTCTTTTCCTCTTTTCTCTCCTTTTCCTTTTTCTTATTTTTTGTTCCTTTCCTTTTGTTTCTTAGGAAATTGACTGCAACACCATCAAAGTGGAAGATTTGAAGTTTTCGTCTAAATTCAAGTTAAAAATGTGCAGAAATGATTACCTTTATGCGTTTGTTTCCTTCTTCGACATTGTTTTCTCGAAGTGCCACAAAAATGTTTGGTTTTCTACTGGGCCCTATGCTGATTACACTCACTGGAAACAAACGGTTTTCTACCTCGATGACGTCCTTATGGTTTCTGAGGTATTTTTCCTTCCTTCTTCCCCTTTTCTCCTTTCTCTTTTCGAGTCTCCGAAAACCTCCCTTTTCTTCCCTCTTTTTTGACATTTTTCACAAGGGTCAAACTTTGGAAGGCGAAATCTTTGTTACTCCCAACCACAAAAACCCCCGAGATATGGACATTGAAATCGATTACAAGTTTAAGGGAACATACAAAGAGTACGACGCCAAACAGAAGTTCTTCTTGAAATGATCAACTATCTCTTCCCCCTCTCCCCCGCTTCATCTTTTGTACATGTGTGTTGAGCTAATGTTGTGTGCGTGCGATTTTTTTGACGTTTTTATTTTTTCTCATCGAGGCGGAAGCGCCGCCTCTGAGTTTCTTTTCTTCCGTCCTTGTTTTGTTCCACTCTCCCAGCTCGGCGAAAAACAATAATTAAAGTAATGTCTTTGCAACAATCACAATTTCTATCTTTTTCTTTCTTTTTTTGTTTTTTTTTTTGTTTTTTTTTGTTTTTTTTTTCATGAGCTCTCTGCGATGAGGTGGAACCACCAAGAGGAAGGAAGAACACACAACACAAACAAAGAGACCCCAGTCAACACCAGATCCAAAACTTTGAGGTGAATGTATGGGTTCCCCTGTTAAAATAATATCAATTAATAAAATAAAATTCATGCACCAACCAGCGCAAGTTTGCAAGCCAAAAAAAAACCTTAAAAGGCCCAATTGCCCCAGAAATTTGAGTGAGCAAATAGAGAAAAAGAGCATGTGAGCAAAGAGACAAAATGTACCCCCCAACAGGGCGAGAGGCGGGGGGTTTGATAACAGGAAGGAATCGTGGTAAGAAGGATCTGGGAATGGGGAGGGTGAGTGGGCGGGTGGTGTTCATACAAATAGAAAGAGAAAAAGAAACCCCAAAAATGACAGCAAAAACAACACAAGATGGATAATAGCCGTCGAACTTGCTAAATAAACCAACCAACCAAGCCTAAACCCCATCAAACTGGGTAGACTTCTGTACACACCCATCCACACCCCCACCTCCATGAGGGCAGTGAAGAAAAGAATGGTCCAACCAGCAAAAGAACTCCCTGATTTTCTCTGTTTTTACATTCGGGGGGAGGTTCAGATTGGTGAATTTGTCATCGTTTTTTTTTTTTTTGTTGTGTTGTTGTTGTTGTTGTTGTTGTTGTTGTTGTTGTTGTTGTTGTTGTTGTTGTTGTTGTTGTTGTTGTTGTTGTTGTTGTTGTTGTTGTTGTTGTT
>MUHK01007298.1:5869-16120 GCA_002151225.1 Paramoeba pemaquidensis
GAAGAGAAGAGAAGAGAAGAGAAGAGAAGAGAAGAGAAGAGAAGAGAAGAGAAGAGAAGAGAAGAGAAGAGAAGAGAAGAGAAGAGAAGAGAAGAGTAGCAGGGAGTTTTAGTCAAGAGAAAAGAACAAACCTTTTGCTTTGAATACTCAGGACGAGTGAGACAACATACTGTTGTAACATTGTAGTGTTTACAAATCTATTATTGGGTTTGTTGTGATTGTTGATTTGGTGTTTTGGGGTTGAATTAGGCAGAGTTTTCAAAATGGCTGTCGAGGGATTAGAACCTGAACGTAAGCGTTCATACTCTTGTTTTTTGGGGTGTCCATAACAACAAACTGCAAATTTTTCCACCGAATGACTGGGGTAATGGAAAAGAAGTTCAAAAGAGAAAGAAAAGAAAGAGAAAGAAAAGAAAGAGAAAGAAAAGAAAGAAAAGAAAGAAAAGAAAGAAAAGAAAGAAAAGAACCAGAATGTCTCATGTACATCCGAACTCGGTTCAGTGTTTTTGGATCCAAAGCTGTTATGGAATGAGAAAAAAGGAAAGAAAAAACACAAAGAGGAACAAACAAGAAATATCAATATCTTCTGTAGGAGAAACCCCAATAATTTTGCGTATGGAATCCAACTCTTCTTTTGGAAGTTTTGTCAACTCAAGCGAAAGCTTGAACAAATCAGTATCTGATAACTGAGAGAACTGGTTAAATGCACACACGTTTGAACAAACACTCTGGTATGTCTCCATTTGAACAAACCTGAGAAGCGTCAGTAAAAATCTCTTCCTCATCGTCCGCCATTATCGCCACACAACCACACAACCACACAACCACAGGCAAAAACACGAAACAATCTTTTTTTTTGAGGTCGACCTAAACGAAAAAAAGGTCGACTTTTTTTTTTTTTTTTTTNGTTGTTGTTGTTGTTGTTGTTGTTGTTGTTGTTGTTGTTGTTGTTGTTGTTGTTGTTGTTGTTGTTGTTGTTGTTGTTGTTGTTGTTGTTGTTGTTACTGGAAATTAACTAATTGTTCTCATGCTGTGACCCAAAAAGGAAAAGGGAAAGGGAAGACAGACAGCCAGACCGAGACAGGGACTATGGAGGCAGGATGAGGCGGGATAAAAATCCAGAGGACAGAGAAAGAGAGAAGAGAGGTTCTCAGTCTCCTCCTCATACCAGGAGAAGGCTGAGCTCTGTTATTCATCGACCTGAGGTTTGCTTGTTCCCCTCTTTTTACAGCCTTTCTCTTCCCCTAAACTCCCCTTCAGGAAGGTTTAAGTGAGAGAGGGAAGAGTGGAAGAGATAGGGAAGAAAGAGGGAGGTTGTTTGGAAGACCAGAAGAAAGAGGGAGGTTGTTTGAAAGAGGCGGGGAGAGGGGAAGGTTTGAAAGAGGCGGGGAGAGGGAAAATGGGGAAAGGGGGAGGTTGTTTCAAAAGGTGGAACAGCCGCCAACTGTTGCTTCAGCGGTAGAGCCAGTGGAAAGAAAAGTGACAAAGGTTGAGGATGCACAGATTAAAGGTCATTTTCATTTGGTTTTGCTCCTTTTGGATGCAGTATGATTTATCCTGTTTTCAACTGTAGGAAGAAACACAAGAATGTTTGGGATGATGCGATCCACTCTCCGGAACTTCAATGCCAGTAGTACCGAAGAAATAGCCAAGGTTTCTTTTCTTTTCTTTTCTTTAATTTGCATTTTTAAATTTATTTCAAAAAATATATATTCGGCTCTTTCTTGACCTCCCTCCTTCCCTCCCTTTTCTTTCTTAACAGAGGCGACAAGAGCTGGAGAGACAAACAGAACACAAGCTGGCAGAAGAGAGAAAGCAATTGGAGGACGAGCGGAAAGAAGAAAAGCAACAGCGAATTGCAGAAATTAAAAAACAAAAAGAAGAAGAAAGAGCCAAGAGGGATGCAGAGCTCATGGAATTTTTGGTTGGTTTTTGATCGTTGATTGTGTTGATTGTGTTGATTGTGTTGATTGTGTTGATTCCCCTTAAAAGAGCCTGTTTTTTTATTATGATTCTGATTCTGATTCTCGCCACCCAAAACAGAAAACAGAAAAAAGAAAAAATGACGAACAAATTGCCGAATTTCTGCATACCACCACCCCATCTTCAGTTAAAATTTTTTATCTCCCAAACATTCACACCGAGAGTACAAAGGCCCTGTTGCAGCAACAAAAACTGGAGGTGATGTTAGAGTTGGAGACTGAGAAGGAGAAGGAGAGGGAGGAAAAGCAGAAGCAGGAAAAGGAAGAAAAGGAGGAGGAAAAGGAGAAGGAGGAGAAGGAGGAGGACGGAAAGGAGGAGGAAAAGGAGGAGGCGAAGGACGAGGGGGGGGAGAAGGGAGAGGATGAGGGGAAGGGGGAAGAGGAGGAGGAGACAGAGAAAGATGGCAAGGAGAAGGACGAAAAAGACGAGGAGGAGGAGAAGGAGGAGAAGGAAGAGAGGGGAGAGGAAGGAAAAGAAGGAGAGAAAGAAGAGGAGGAAAAAGAAAGAGACTAGAAAATTTTCGTATTGCTTGAACAAAAAAAATCCAATCGAGAATAAAGCCTTTTTTTTCTTTCTTTGTGTGTCATTTTCTTTCAAAATATACTTCAAAGATTCTTAAAATTTATTTGTTCACATCGGATTCGCCCCAGATCCCTTTCGAAAATCGACCAACGGCCCGTGAAAAGAAAGGAAAAGATGGCTGGGGAGTTACCCGCAACCGGAACTCCAGGGAGCTCTCCCTCCTTTACTTCTGCTGAAGTTGATTTCTTTGCACAACAAGAAGAAAAAATTCGCATCAACCCCAACTTTCGTGGCGACGCGATTGAAATGATTTCAGTTTGCTTTTGGATTGCCTCATCTTTTATCACCAGAAAAGAACGCTCATTTTTTTTTTTGTGCCACAGGATACTTATGGACCTTTCACTCCTGGAATTGCAATTTTGGTGCCTTTGTGGCTCGCAATTCATCTCAAAAAAACACAAAAATGTCATATTCTTCCCCCTGATTGGATCACTGTTGGTTTGCTCTTTCTTACTTTTTCTTTCCACTCTAAAAAAAGTATTTCTTATCTTTTCTCTCAAGAAAATTTGAAAAAAAGTTTGGAAGAAGAAATGAACGAGAAAGAAAGTGCCTCCAAAATGCCTTTTCACTATCGCGAAGTGTCTGCTGCTCTTCTAACACAGTTCTCTTTCGTTTTGTTTCCTCTCCTTTGTTCTTTTTCTTTTTCCTTTCTCACCCCCCTCTCCTTTGTTCCCCCAGTGCTCCGGATGACATTTGCAATCCCATGGAAGTCCAGGGATTAATTGAAGATTTGTGGAATATTCGAACTTCAAAATTTTTTGAAGGGCTGAAAAAGGTTGGGTTGGTTGGGTTTCGATTCTTATTTTTTCCTTACAATTCCCCCCCCACCAGGCCGATGGAGACCCCCAACGACTGCGAAACATCTCTGCCATGGAACTAAACCTTATTAGAGGATCAGTCGTGGAAGTTTTTAACACCATGCAGAAGTTAAAAACCCCTCCTTCCTAATCTCCCCCTTCTTTGTTTGTGTAACCTCGCAGAAAGACAGCCGCGCAATCTCTTTTCTTTCTCCCCTTCCTTCATTTCGCGATTTGGAAAGTGTTCCTCTTCTTCCTCCCTCTTCCTCCTCTCTTCCTTCTGCCTCCCTTCAACGTGAACCTTATTTATGGAAGCAATTAAATAATTGCAATAAAAATAGTAAACTGGATTTTGAGCCTTGCGAGTTTAACTTAACCCCTTGTTGAAAGCAGAAGTGTGTTTTGTTGTCTGTGTTGTTGGAGTTGCTTCAACGGGGAGTAATAACTCCCCAAGTAATAACTCTTTAAGACGCTGAAATTGTGTTTTATTTCTTTTTTTTTCTGTGAGAAGGTCCTCTCTCCCAATCACAAAATAGGTCATTTTTTTTTCAGAAAAACATTGAAGGAGTGTTTGATCTGCGCACGTGGTGACCAGAGGCCAAGCTAAAAAAAAAACAAATCAATAAAAAATACAACACAATAAGATTTGAAAAAACCACAAACTTGACAAGATTTCTGCTAATTCTCTTTGAATGATCATTGGGAAACTCGGGCGCACTCCTTTTGAAAAAAAAAAAAAAAAATGAATCTCTCTCTCNGTGTGTGTGTGTGTGTGTGTGTGTGTGTGTGTGTGTGTGTGTGTGTGTGTGTGTGTGTGTGTGTGTGTGTGTGTGTGTGTGTGTGTGTGTGCGTGTGTGTGTGTGTGTGTGTGTGTGTGTGTGTGTGTGTGTAAACCTTTCCAGATTCCCTAACACTTCCTCGGGAAGAAATATTGACTGTATCCGAAATTCTCTCGATAACTCTGCCCTCCTTTTTCCCCACCCCTCTCCCCACCTCTCCTTTGGATACGGTTGTAAAGAAAAAGAGCACTTGTTCCAAGAGCTTCTCTCGCCTACGCAGAGCCGCCCTACGGTTGCTCCGTCCCCCTCTTCCCCCTTTTCTACAGGGTTGAGAGAAACAGGCTGTGAGTCAAGGTAGCCGTTTCTGAACATTTTCCATGCTCCATTTTGATGGACTCCAATGGATTCATGGAGTTGAAATTGTCTGGAGAAGAAAGAGAGCGTGAACAAAAACAAAAACGATTGAAAAGAAGCAAAAAAAAAGAATCAAGAGGAAAAAAGACAAACTTGGCTGATTTGATGCTCACATTAAAGTGGGGTCTGCTCATAAATAACCCTGTCTCTAGGTTCTGAAGGCCAATCACCTTAATGGTTTTCCCTTGCACAACCACCTTTCCAATGAAATGAGATCAACCACCCAACCGAACCAACAAACAAATAAATGAAAGTGAACCTCTTTTTTGTAGCAAAGAAACAAAAATCGCCATCCTTCTCTTTTCTCCTCCCTTTCTCCTTCTACAACCTCGAACCCTTCCCCAACTGATCTCAAATACCCAGCAACGCCCTTCTTGTTTCCCTCTCCTTTTGCTTTATTTTGAGGTAATGATTGATCTGACCTCCATCTTCCCAAAAAAATTGCTCTCTCTCCCCCTTTGGGGGGATATTGCTCAACTTTTTTTTGTTGTCGTTGAGTTGGTGGTGAAGCTTGAACAAGGACTTGGTAAATTTCATTTTCTTCTGCGACGGATTTTCTCTTTCCTAGAGAAAAGAACAAGAAGTCAGAGAAAACCAAGAAAAAAAAGAAAAGAAAAGAAAAAATACCCAAAGATCCACTCTTTTGGAATTCACGATGTCTCCCACCTGAAAGATTGGAGCTTCTTGTCCCCCTCCTCACCCTCTGTGTGCTTGCTCGCTCTTTGTGTTTTTCTCTTCCCTTGTTTTCCTCTTTTCCTTCTTTTCCTTCTTTTCCCTCTCCTTCCCCCTCTCCTTCTGCTTCTTCTCCCTCTCCTTCGCTGACTCCTTTCTCTCCTCCCCAGAAAAACTCTTCTTTTACAAACATAATTGAATCTAAGATCTGTCTCTCTGAGCGGGGAAGCTCCTGTTCTTCTCCTTCTACTTCTTCCACTTCAATTTCCCCTTCTCCTTCTCCCTCTCTTCCCTGCATTCTCTTGATCTCCTCTATTTTCCCTTTTCCCTCACTTCCTTCTTGTCTCACTCCCTTTCTACTCCTCCCTTCAAGAGGGAGATGAAGAGGGAATCCAAATTGCTTTTTATTTGCTTTGTTGGCAAAAGAACTGTTGAAAGATAGGATCATGTCAGAAAAGAGCCAAAAAAAAAGAAAGTGATTTCCTCTATTAAAATCACCCCATTTCCCAAACCTTTGAAGCTCATTCCTCAAATCGCCAACAGGAATCAACTCATGAGAATACCCCTTCCCCTCAAGTTTCAACATTCCCTTGAGGGACTCCTTTCGATAGTGGTTTCTCATTGTCGAAATTCGGGAGTCGGTGAGATGGGAGAAACCATGCAAAGCTAGTCTAATGACCTCCTCGACCTGTTAGAAAGGAAGTTTTTACTTTTTTCCTTTTCTCTCTTTCTTTCTTTCACATCAACTCTTCCTTCGTCCCTCCTTGATCTTCTTTTTATCTTCTTGCCTCATTCTTCATCAGGCATTGGATTCCTTTTTTGATAAGAAGAAAAACCTGTTGGTCATGAGACTTCGCGCTCAATTTAAAAGCTGCCCGCAGTTCTTCGTCAACCCCTGCCTGCAAAATATGTGCTTGTTTCATATGCAAGATTGCTAAGGCCACTCGAAGTAAAACTGTTCATTCATGGTGAGAAGGAAAGACGACAAGAAAGGAGGAAAGAGACAAACTGGTATTGAGTGGCCCAGCTGCCATGAAAACATCGATAATTCGAAGAGATAACTCAAAAGGAACCTAATCGAACATGAGAACAGCATTTTTTGGAGAAGACAGAACAGGCTCTCATACCAGAGAAAAGAAAAGAAAAAGAATGAAGAGCAAACCCGATCAATAAACATGGTCAACAGCCATGGCATTGTGAAGACTGTAAAAGAAGGCAATGCTATCACATTTATAACATGGTGAAAAACATTGGGAAGTGTTTCTTCCACTAACTCCTCCAAAACCCTTTGATCGATCACTGACCCTGGTATGAAGGTTAGTCAATTTCAGAAAGGAGGGGTGGTGAAGGAGAAAAAAGAAAGAACCAGTAAAGCCAGGGGTGTAATACTGCGGAAGATACTTCTCACAGACAGTGCAAAGACAGAAAAAAGCCTCTTCTTCCGTCATAAAGAGCAAAAAAGTTGCTGCAACAAAGTTCATTCCTTGTGCATAGCCTGAAAAGGGATGAGAAAGAAAAAACAAAGAATAGAAAAGAAAAGAAATGAACCTATCTTGGGATTGTACCAAGAATATGCTGTCAACACTCTCCGAAGCCTTTCTTGCCCTTTTTTTGTCTTGTAGACCGGAAAAAAAGGAAGAGTTCTGTGCAAATCTCTCTTTAAAACTTCGACAGCCTGGCTTTTAGCTCCACTGTACCCATGTACGAGCCCATAATAGAGGCCAGGGTTTGCTAAAGGGAAGAAGATGCTAAGGGAAAGAAAGAATAGAAGAAGAGAAGCAAAGAAAAATAATAAAACAAAATGAAACCAGCCATTTGCAGAGATGACCCACTCAAAAGTTGCCACATCCTCCCCCTCAGTGATGACGGAATCCCTCGGGCAACGTGGTTGGAAAACAATGGCTCACGGGCGAGCAAATCGGGGCTCGGGGATCCATAGGTACAAAAATAGGTCGCCCAAGACACTGTTTGCGCTTTTTCTGTGTCCAGGAAAGAGGAAGAAAAGAAGGCTGGGTCTTCAAAAACGGACTGAAAAAGCGGAGTGAGTTTTGG
This sequence comes from Paramoeba pemaquidensis, assembly GCA_002151225.1. Classification (NCBI taxonomy): domain Eukaryota; phylum Discosea; class Flabellinia; order Dactylopodida; family Paramoebidae; genus Paramoeba; species Paramoeba pemaquidensis. The sequence goes on from MUHK01007298.1 coordinate 13,149, forward strand.
AATTAAAAGAGAAAAGTGAGCACAACAAACCGAATATTGTCCCCCCTTTTCTTTCTCTTTTTTCCCCTTCTTCTTTTGTGGTGAAAATAAGCGAGGGGAGCGGGTCGGGTGAGGATTTGAAAGAGCTCTACACACACGGGCAGAATTGGAGCCTGAGGAGTGAGCCCCGGCCGTATTGCTAGTCACGCCGGGAGGAGTGTTGGTGGACAAAGTAGGGGAAGGGGACGGGGTTGCAATATTGGCACGAGCACTCAAAGGGAGAACATGGGAAGGAGGCAAAGAACTAAACGAAAAGGTTGACGAAATAAGCTCTCCTGCACTTCCTTCTCGAGGTGGAAGTGGACGAGTGCGAGAAGGAGAGGCGACTCGAGAGTGGGATCGAAAGCGAGAAGAAGAAAGAGATGGGGAAGAAGAGGGGAAAAGAAGAGAAGATGGAGGAGAAGTGGGTGGAGTAGTAGGAGGAGAAGGAGAACGAGAGCGAGGAGAACGAGGTGGAAGAGGAGGAGAAAGGGGAGAGGGAGGAGACGGAGGGGCTGGGGGATGAGGAGGAGGTGAAAGGGTGGGAGAAGGCGGAATGGAAAGAGGAGAAGGATATTGGAAAGAGCTAGAACCAGAGCAAGGGCTTGACACTCGGTTCAGCCCCATGGAAGTGGGAGTGGTGGGAGTGGTGGGAGTGGTGGGAATGGTGGGAGTGGTGGGAGTGGTGGGAGTGGTGGGAGTAGTGGGAGTGGTGGGAGTAGTGGGAAGGGTGGGAGTGGTGGGAGTGGTGGGAGTGGTGGGAGAGGTGGGAGAGGTGGGAGAGGTGGGAGTGGTGGGAGTGGCGGTATTAGTGGAAATGGGAGGAGCGCTAAAATGGGCGTCATTATTTTCATCATCATTACTGTTGTCGTTGTTGGCAGTGGCGCTCGACAAACTATTGTTGCTGAGAGATGAAGAGATGAAAACACACATCTGCTGCAACCCCCACAAATCCCCGCACCTCAATTTTATCCGGTGGACCCCCGTTTCCAACACCAACACATACTTTTCCCCTCCTCCCTCCTCAACTTCTCCCCCTTCTTCCTCTTGCTTCCCTTTCCCTTCTCCCTCCCCCTCTGTGGGGTCGTCAATATGGTAGGAGTGAAGAGAGGAAAATCGGAGGGAGAAAACAATTGCAGAGGGTTGGTTTGGATCATAACCAGAAGGAGCCTACAAGAAAAAGGGAAAGAATGAAAATCAAGAGGAAGGGGGAGCAGGAGGGGCAAAGGGACCTTGAATAAATCACTTCCTTTTTGTTTTTTGTTCGAAACAGAGAGTTGATCTTCTTGAACCCCCAAAAAGCATAAAAAATCCTGAATCATAATTACTATAGATCAAATGGAAGAAAAAATAAGTCCACAGACCTGAGAACAACAAATAGTCCCAAAAAGGGATAAATCCTCTTCTCCCTTTTGCATTTCCACATTTTTTACCACCCAAACGATGTGTTGTCCTGATGGAAGTCGAAACATCCCACAAATTGACATATCTTTAAAGGAGGTGAGTGAGGGCACAAAGCCAACAGAGAAAAGGGAAAGGAAAAAGAAAAAGAAAGAAAAAGAAAAGGAAATGATCAAAACCTGAGAATGATTGTAAAAGTTGAGAAACAATCGACGTATTTCTATGGTTGTAATAGAGTAAATTCGGTGCTTCTTCCTCTTCCCTGTTCTCTCCTTCAAGAAGGGGTTTCACAGGTGAAGAGTCAGGAGCACAGTCATCACTGATTGCAACTTTGTGTTCAAGTATTCGGTATGTAAGCCTCCGTAACTGAAAAAAAAAAATGCTTTGAGGAGGGGAAAGGAGGAAAGAGGGGAGAGGGAGGAGGAAGGGAGGTGGAGTGGGGTGGGAGAGAGGGAGAGAGATAGCCAAAAACAAAACTTCCAAAACAAGATGGTGGAATTCCATAGCCCCTTTGGGGAAATCAAAGGAATATCTTTCTTTTGAGGTCAAAAAGCAAACGCCCTATGAAGGGAGGATTAAACAAAGAACCCCCGATAATAATTCCCCAAAACTGAAATCTCAAACCGTTGAACTGCACACAGAAACATACAATACATCTCGAATCAAAACTCTCACAGGAGCCACCTCCAACAATTCCTCCTCATTATCCTCCAAATCTCTACACACAGGCTTCTTTGCCATTTCCTTCCGAGAAGTGATCGCTACCCCCTCTGGGAGAACGATTGCCCTTCGGTTTCCTCTAACTTCCTGTCTTCGTGGGGTGGTGGGCGGAGAAGTGGGGGTGGTGGGCCTGTAGGGGCTCATAGAGGAGGAAGAGAAGGACCGTGAGGAAGAGAGACGAGGAGAAGAAGGGGAAGGCTCTTGGCCAACATAAGAAACATCTGGGTCATCAATCAGAGTGCTTTGGATCCCCCACTCCTCCTCCCTCTTCAAACTTGGCAAAAAGGTGATAAAGTTGGGAGTAATATACAATTGTCCGGGAACGTTGTACAGCTTTTGCTCTTCCAAAAGATCGTCAAACTCCATGTCATCGAGGCCCAGGTCGCCATAAGAGGAGGTTGGAAAGGAGGAGGGGGTTGGGGTATGGGGACAGGGATCGTCAGTGGCGTAGGTTGAGACAGAACAATTAAATACTGGTGTTGTAAGAGGGGGGGAAGAAGGGAGAGCAGTTAATAAAAAAAAAGCAAAGCAAGGCAACCTAACCCAAGTCGACAAAAGCAGAAAGAAAAACCGGCCAGAGCTGGATCGTCTGAAATTGGATCATCGGAAGAAGGAACTTGGAAATGAACAGAATCTCCCAACAAACACTCCGTATTACTCAATCTCCAATGGCTCAGCAACACCCTCCTCTGACTCAACAACCCTTTCTTCTTTGATTTTTTTCTTAGGAACGCCATGAGGAGGGCGGTGGGATTCTTGTTGCCCTTCCTCGTTCCCGAATAAAATTATGAGAGGGCGACCAAAACTGGACCCAATTCCTTTTTTTTTTTTTT
>MUHK01007298.1:16220-27814 GCA_002151225.1 Paramoeba pemaquidensis
GGGGGGGGGGGGGTTTATTTTAGGTTGGTGGAGAGAAGAGTTATTCAACTTCTTTTCCCAGATCTTGATTGTGAAGAGAGGAGGAGGGCGGGAGATGATGGTGATGTGGTGATGGGAGAGCAGATAGGGGAGGAGAGCGCAGGTATAAATCCTTTTGAAAGCAAAAAAGAAGCTCTTCGTTTGGTTTCGAAGCACTCTGCCAATTTTAGAGACTCACGGTACCTTCCTGGGATTTCTCGTTTGATGGGGTGCTTTGCTTTTGCTCCTCCTTCTTCTTCTTCAAAGCCTTCTCCTTCTCCTTCAGAACCTTCAAAGTCTTCTTCACAGTCTTGCTTTTCTCCTTCTTCCTGCTCCCCTTCCCTCTTCTCCTCCCCAAACTTTCCATACAAAGACCTTTTAAAATGTGATTATGAACAACTTGCCCATCAATTTCAAATTTCTTTTCGGGTTCTTTGCTCTCTCCCCCCTTCAAGCCCTCTTCGGGTCTGTGTGGATGCGGGAGATCAAGGTGAGGAAAGGGGGGGAACGGGGGACGGCTGGTGCATTCGTTCTTTTTGCTCATGACTAATCTCTCTCTCTCTCTCTCTCTCTCTCTCTCTCTCTCTCTCTCTCTTTTGAATGGCTCTCTTTCTCCCCCAAGGTATCCCAACCCTCATCAAGCTTTCCTCTGTCCTCAGCTCCCAAGGAAACATAAAAACCCTTGGATCCGACCCCTCCTCCAATGTCCCCATCGAAATGCAACTCGACAAAAAAATGCAGTTTCATTCTGTTTTCACCTGCCCAGTTTCAAAAGAGCACTCTTCTCCTTCCAACCCCCCTGTCATGCTCAAGGTTTTCTTCACCACCCACCCCAATAGAGATCTATTCCTCATTCTCACCTTTCCCCCCAACCTCCAAAAAAGTGCGGACATGTGATTTGTAAAGGATCAATGGACAAACTGACAAAAAGTAGCTACAATGAAAGGGTAAAGTGCCCATACTGCCCTATACAACAGGCCGCTGATACCGCCAGGATTCTTCATTTTTGAGAACCATCGACACTGTAATAAATTTTTGGAGAAAAAAAGAAAAAAAAAAACTTGGAAAAATTGATTTTTCATGATTTTTTGAGCCCTCAGAACCAGGGCGGGTGCGGCTGGGGAAAAAACAGAGATTTCTGTTTAAAGCGAGACCAAATGGGACAGTTCGAATGGATGAAATACGATCTTTTGCCGAAAAAAAAAAGCGACAACAAAGAGCGCTAAACTCCTTCTTTGAAAAATTCTCACAGAGCAGCAACAACAACGAAAAGCATGTCTTGGGTGTTTGGAGGGGACGGACCTGGTCGCAACCCTTTGGAACGAGATGAAGATGACTGTAGTCACTCAACCTCTACCTCCAAGCGGTGTGTGATGGAAAATGGGAAGATGAACTGTAAGACAGAGAAGAAAGTCTTCAAATACTGCCCCGGAAAACCTCCCCAACTTGTCGAAAGCTTTGAAGAGGAGAACCATTCAGAGGGGGAGAATGGTTTCTCTTTCTCTTCTCTTTTCTTTGCTCTCTTTTTTTCTCATTCTCCTTTCTCAGGACTCATGCCAGAGGGATTCGAACCACATGAATTGCCATTTGAGAGCGCATTTGAGGATATGTCGAAAATGATGGACCACTTCTGGGGATTTTCCCAAATCCCCCCACACCACCCCAACTCTCAACACCCCAACTCTCAACACCCCCACTCTCAACACCCCCACTCTCAACACCCCCACTCTCAACACCCCCACTCCCAGCCCCGCTGTGAAACCGACCCTTTTGCCCTCAGGAGACGACACAGAAACAACCCTCCTCCTCCAAACCACAACAACAAACCTTGGTATGGTGAATACGGTGAGTCTGTGTGAAAACTTCTCTGAATTGTTAGTATTTTCCACAATTCTGTGTGAATTTAAAACAAAACACAGCAAGAAAATAAATTTGTACAGATTTCATTCAAAAAAGTCATCCTCCAAATCATAATCAATCAAGAAGGAGTCCCCTTGTTGCTTCTGAGCTCGCGAGCTCGGTGGAAGAGGAGACTTCAAAGGAAATTTCCCACCCAAGAAGCTCTCCGAAGACTTCAAAGGAGTTGATAAGAGATTGAAACCTAGACCACCTGGGGTCATCTGGTTCCTTTTGAGAGGGGTCACAGGCTGTTGATCTTCGAAGAAGCCCGTTTGAATTGGCTGGTGGCTCCCTACCCCCCGACTCCTCAGTGGGGTCTTGAATCCTGGCGAAACAGAGCGAAAAGAGGTATCGAAAATGTCGTCAGCCACGTCACATTCGTCGTCATCGTCGCCTTCGAATTCCTCATTGGATTGGGGGTCGCCCTCGTATCCGTTGTCTCCACTGTCTTGCTCGGCTTCGTCACTGAATTCGATATTGTCGTCTTCATTGTAGAGGTCATCGAATTGGTCATCTTCATCGAGGTAGTTGCCCTCGTTGTAGCGGCTTCCAACGTCACCTTTGTTGTAAGGTTCCCCTTCGCTGTAAGGTTCCTCTTCACTGTAAGGTTCCTCGTTGCTGTTGTGATCGCCTTCGTTGTCCTCATCGTGGTCAACTTCGTTGGGGTCTTCATTGTACTGGTCTTCATATCCATTATCATTATCAGCGTAGCCGGCATCGCTGTAAAGGTCTTCTTCGTGATAGCCTTCGCTGTAGTGGTCAACTTCGTTGGGGTCGTCGTTATCAAAGTCATCACCGCTATAGTAGTCACATTCGTCCTCGATATCACCCTCTCCATTGTAGGGGCTGTCGTCATTGGCTTCTTCACCCTCGCCTTCGAACTCACCCTCGTATTGACCCCCTTCATCGCCAAACCAATCACCGCTTTCATAAACCGGATCAGCGCAATCGTCAGCAAAAGCATCTTGGATTTCGTTCTCAAAGTCAATGTCAAATTGGTTGTTTTGGTGGCTAATGAGATGTTCTTCTTGGTCACCCTCTTCCACCCCCCCAAAACCAACTTGCTCTTCAGAATAGTGCTCGCTTTCAATAAACCCAAGAGGTTGTGCTTCTTCAGGATCATCAACAAAAAGAACCTTTCTGGCAGGGAGATCGTTTTGGGAGAGGGGGGGGTGGTTGTGGTCGTAGGTCGCCCTTCTCTGTAGGCCTTGATGAGCAACTCGCTTCACAGAATTTTCCAGCCTTTGCATTGTGTCAGGGTTAGGGAATTGGTGGAGAGGGCTGAACAAAGTTTCTTCTGGACGATCTCGAGATGGGGACAGCTGGTAGACATGCTGGGGCGTAAATGGAACGATGTGAAGCTTGGCGGCATGCCGGACCACTTGTGGGGTCTCTCCTGAGGAAAAGTAAGCCTTTCCCCCTGGTCTCTTTTGGGCAACCTGGTTCTCTAGCTGCGCTAAGGTGTGGCGTAGCTTTGCAATGCGCTGCTTTCTCGCCTCAATGTCTTCTTCTAAATTTCGGTTGAGGGAAAGAAGATTTTCGGAATGGAGAGAATGGCGTCGTTTGAGGGATAAAAGAGCTTCTCGGGAGTCGGTTAGCTGGGGAAAAGGGCCTCGTTTTTCGCCTGCGGCAGGCGACAGAGACCCTCCCTTTGAATGTCCTTCGACGATGCCTCGCGTGAGATTCGAGAAGGATAGGTTCCACGATTGAATGAGGCGATGTACTCGCAGGAATGGGCCATTTTCATTGAGTTCATGGGGAGGGAGGGGTGATGAGGAAGAAACAGGAGAAGAAGGCGAAGAGGCGAATGATGAAGAAGGGGAAGAAGGGGAAGATTCTGCAGATCGAAACTGTGAGCTATTTAACTGGTATTCGTAGGGCTTCCCATTTGCCATACGATCCACAAGAACTCGAGAGGAACTCAAAGGACCAAAACTCTCACTGAGCGGCCTCCAAAACGCAAAAAGCCCCCGCTTTCGGAGCAACAGCTCGTCCATGTCCGATAGGGGGTTGTGTGAGAGATAAAGCTCAAGTTGCGACCTTCTTCTCTTCAAAGAGGAAAGCTGCTGCATGAGTTTTGAACAACGAGAATCGAGGAGGTCATCGAAATCAGACCATTGGGATCTGACTTCGGCCATTCTCGCCCCGTTTGTCACAAACTTCCTCGTTTCTCTGATAATGTGAAGCTTCGTTGCGCGAATCAAAGCGATGCACACTGGAGAGGATAACCCAGAAAGAGAAAAAGGGATTTGGGGCATTTTGTACGAGGAGAGATCCCTTTGGAAAATGGAACGAAGAACATGATTCGAAACATAAAACAAGAGCTCCACAAATCGGTGACCCGTTGCGGTCTGGAGGAGGGACTTGCGGGCACTTTTGGGAATCGCTTCTTCTTCTTCTAGCTTCTTCAACCAATCAAAAAGGATGTTTCGAAACTCACGAGATTTGGTTTTGTCGTTCACTGGCCACACCCCTCGAAAGGACTCCCTAGCTCTGCCAGGATCGAGGCGGTGGAGGAGAAAAAACATTATCACTTCCATTCCTTTCCCATTTGATGTGTCAAACATGGAAGGGCAGAAGGGGGTTTGGTGTCTTGCTTCATTTTCCCTCACATCAAATCCCAAAAGGGTGAGGTTGGTGAAGGTGAGTTCCTCGAGGCTTTGGTTCCATTCAATTCTTTTCCCTGTATGATGAAAGGAAGCCATTGCTAATTTTTGGAAGAAGAGGAGAAGAAAAGGAACGTGGCTGAGAACAGAGGAGTACCAACACAAAGAAGGACCAACGGTGATATCTCTCCCAATCACCCCCTCACTCGCGTTCTTGGTTGGGAACAATTTGGCGAGAAACACAAATAAGGCATGATTTGGTTTTTCAGTTTTGTGTGTGTTTCTGTTTTGTGCGAATTGGGCGACCATGGCAACAAACAGGAAGCTCCAAGGTTTGCTGTTGTTTGCTTTTGACAAGCTTTTTTTTTTTTTTATCTTGGTGTCTCTTTTATCTTTTATCTTGGTGTTTTTTTATCTTGGCGTTTCTTTGGTGATGTGATTGTTTTTTGTCTTGTTCTTCGTGGCCTTTGATTCCAACCGTAACCTCCAAAAACAGCTGAAATAGACCGAGTTTTGAAGAGGATATCAGAAGGGGTCACAGAATTTGAAGAAATTCGAGATAAAGTGTACAACGCAACAAACAATAACCAGAGAGAAAAGCACGAACTTGAGTTGAAGAAGAGCATCAAAAAACTCCAGCGTCTCCGAGACCAAATCAAGACATGGCTTGCTTCCAACGAGATTAAAGACAAAAGATCCCTTCTCGATGCTCGCAAATTAATCGAAACAGTTCTTTATCCCTTTTCTCTTTTCTCTCTTTTTCTTTTCTCTTTCTTTTCTCTTTCTTTTCTCTTTCTTTTCTCTTCCTTTTCTCTTCCTTTTCTCTTTTTGTTCTCTTTTCTCTCTTTCTTTCTTCTCTCTTTCTCTCTCTCCTCTTCTCTCCTGTTGTCTTGTCTCACCCTCCTATTCCTCTCCCTCTTTCCTTTCATACAGCAAATGGAGAGATACAGAGCAACAGAAAAAGACTCAAAAAACAAAAAACATTCCAGAGAAGGCATAGTCATACGTCCCGAGGACAAAAGAAAAACCGAGTCCCGAAATTGGATCCAAAAATGTTTAGATGAGCTCCATATCCAAACCGAACAACTCGAAAGCGAAATCTTGAAGTGGAAGGTTTAACCCTTTCTCTGAGTTCCCTTTTCCCTTTTCTTCTTTGGCTCACTCCAAAATCCAGCAAAAAAAGGGAAAGGCAAAGGAAGCGGAATTAAAACTGCTGATCCCACACCTCGAAAGGCACCTCTATCATTCCAAATGTTTAGAGATTATTCTACGAAGACTCGAGAATGAAACTCTCACCGTGGAGGAGGTGAACGAAATCAAAGACTCGGTGGATGAGTACATCGAAAACTTTCGGGTTTTTTTTTTTTTTTACAATCCCCCTTTCTTGTGGATACTCACCCTTTCATCAGGACCCAGACTTTTACGAAGATGAAACGATTTACGACACATTTGATATCGACCTAGACCCAGACGCAGCGGCATCTACGATATCTCTTTCTTCTAGTGGATCAAACACTCCAAGTGGACCAAGTGCTTCAAGTGGATCATCAAGCACTTCGAGTGGATCATCAAGCGCTTCCAGTGGAGCAACCGCTTCGAGTGGAGCAACCACTTCGAGTGGAGCAACCGCTTCGAGTGGACCAGCAAAAAAAACAGTTACTCCATTTCTTCTTCTATTCTCTCACTCCTTTTCTGACAACAAACGAACAGGCGACGCCCACCCCTGCAGCGAAGTCGACGCCACCAACACAACCTTCCAGTACAGCACCTGTAGTGTCCCCAGCTGTGCCTTCTTCCGCAAAAACTGCGCCCAGCAACTCCAAGAAGAAGCAGCAAAAAAAAGGACCTGCTGCCCCCAGCACCGCCGCAACCCCTCCTGCGTCCACCCCCCCTTCATCATTAGCCACTCCTCCCACCACGGCTGCTGCTGTTGTGCGTGCCTCTACGCAATCACAGGTTTCCCTTCTTTGTTCCTTTTATCCTTGTTCTTTTTTCTTTTCCAACCTCCCACCAACAGAAACCGATCAAAACCCAAGCCCCAAGTGCCCCTCCGGGCCTTTCAAACAAACAAACAAACCCCATCCCACCAAGAAATAGTTCCAAGCCCGATCCCGTATCTGCGTCCATGCAATCTTCCTTCCCTCCTCTTCCCTCTCAAGCGGGTCTACTGCAAACCCCTGCCCTCAACTCACACGCAAAAGTTGGGCCACAAACATCGTCAACTACATCAAATCCTTCGACGCCTCCCACCTCTTCTCAAAGACCTGGTTCCCACCCCCAAACCCAAAACCAGATCAAAATCCAAGGACAACATCAGCACCCCCAGCAAGGAGCATCTCTTTCAAAGAGTGGAGGTCAGATTCCTATCCATACCCACCAACGCATCCCCCCACACATGCAAGCACAACACAATAAGCACCAGACCTACACACAAACCATGGGCACGGGTCTCAATGCGCCAACGAAAGCGAACCCCAAGGGGACGGCTCCCACCACAACTGCTCCTCCCTCTCAAAAGGGAGGCACAAAACAAACAATGAAAAAAGAAGACGTCCTTGATGCTTCGCCACAGAAGAAGGATGCTGCCCAAGGAAAGAGAACGAGTGATGCCAGTGTCATTGGGAAGGGGAATGTGAGTACAACGAGAGCCAACACAACAGCCCCCACCAAGAGAGCAATCAACCCAGCAACCACCACCCAATCTAGGAACACCACTACCACTGTTTCTTCCACCCCCACCGCTACCACCACAAACAGCACTCGAAACGCTCGTACAACGGGTCCTGGCACCGCGACAACCACGACATCCCGCAAACAGGACAAAGCGAGGGACACAAAGGGAGAGAGGAGAAAATTGACGAAGGAAGAGAGGCTTTATGCTCCCCGAATTCGAAAGAACCCTGCAGAACTCAAAGTTTTTATTCTATTTACTCCCTCCCTTCTCTTTTTTTATTCTTGCTCACATTTTTTCTCAGCAGAAACAAAATCCTCAGTCCCTTTCAAGACCCTCTTTGAGACCAGGTTTCTTATTGATTGATTGATCGATTGATTGATTGAGTGATTGATTGATTGATTGATTCATTGATTCATTGATTGATTCATTGATTCATTGATTGATTACTGTTCCCTTTTTGACCTTTTCTTCTAACCCCAAAGGGACAAGCGCATCAGAAATGTCGAATAATGGAGCGAAGGAAATGGTTCGCAGGAGCTACACAGCACTTCCTGTTTTGTTTGAACCTGATAAGTTCTTTCTCTTTTTATTACTCTTGACAGCGCTGATCTGAAAAATAGAAAGGGCTATTTTTGGCGATCCTTGATCACCTTTCCTAACTGAACCTAACAGATGCCAAAATAATCCCAATTCTTATCCCACACCATCTTATTACCCTCAAGAGTCGAGTGGGGTTTTTGACGATCCAGCCATTTACAGAAAAGTAGACCATGACTTACTGTTTTTCATTTTCTTCTATCGCCAAGGAACCTACCAGCAGTCCGTTTTTTCTTTATTAAACGTTCCTTGGACAGGAGCACCCCTTTTTTTTCTCACTAAATACAATCCAGATACCTCGCATCCAAGGAGCTCAAATCCCAGGTCTGGCGTTTCCACACACGGCATCAAACTTGGTTTAAAAGACACGATAACCCACGATCATTTGGGGACTATGAAGTCGGGACCTATTACTTCTTTGACTACCAATACGCTCCGGGCTGGGTGCTCAAAAAGAAGGATTTTCGATTTGATTACCATTATCTCGAGTAATTGGGAGCCCCCTCCTTCTTCCCCTCCCNGTTGTTGTTGTTGGGGGGAATAAGCGATTATTCGATCGGTGCGTACAGCTCTCCGCCCCACCGAGGGTCGAGGGTTGTATTCTGAAATTTTCAGAACAGGAATTTCTTCAGAGGATTTTTCGATTCCTGTCATCATGCTCCAGCAAAGAACACAGACAAAGCAATCGCACGACCAAAGCGTCACAGTGATGAGAAAGTATTCATTTCTTTGCTTCTCTCTCTGCTGTTGATCTCACCATCTTTCACTAGCTTGGTTCGCCTCGCTGTATCCACAATTACTTTTCAAAGGAAGTTGTTTCCAGAAGAGTTTTATGAAGAGAGTTTTTTTTTTCTTTATTTTTTTCTTTTGCAAGCTGCAACTCAATAAGCCCTAGGAGTGATGGGTGGTTTGTCCGTCAAATCCCTTGCTACAGAAGACACAAATTCATGTGCCCTCATGTCTTGGCTTGAGAAGGGAGCTTTCGATGGTTCATTTTTTTGTTTTTTGTGCCTGGCGATGGAAAGACAATTTTTCTGATTCTTTTTTTTTTAGCCCTGGAAAAAAAAATTGTGTGGTCTTTTGTTTTGATCCCATTCATTTGCGTTGCTCATTTTTCTCTCAGCTTGACCAAATCACCCTCAATGTGTTTCGTGGGGCGTCTGCTGAATCAGCTTGCGAGATTTATGAATGTTAATGCACTCAAACGAGCACAAAATTCACTGATTTCATTCACACAAAATTCACTGATTTCTTCTTTCAGTTCGGATAGAGTACTCAAAAGAAAATGAAGTCTCTGGAATCAGTTTAAGCAAGGACAACGATTGTACCCAGATTTTTTCGAAGGCAGGAATCCAACAAGCAAGTGCGGACCTTGTGAAGAAGCTTATGGAATTGACACAGAACCTCCCCAGTCTTACAGGTTCGAGAGAGCTTCCTTCCGGCACTGCCAAAAACAATTTGACAAGTACAAAACAGGGGAATTCTATTGCTCCTTGCATTTGCATTGCCGACAAGGGGGACAGAGGGGCTACAAACCAACCGGATTCTCCATTCTGGAAAGTAATGAAACAGACCTCCCTTCCAGCCACCCAATTGGCAAAGTTTTGACTCAGCATCACCGATTGGATGTTGCTGTAAAACTCCCAATGGATTTGTTTGAAGACCTGCAAAAACTTGAAAGAGCTGATGGGGGAGATGTCCCAAAACAACCCACGGTTCGCCTGCTTCTTTCTGCTTGTTGATCTTTTTTTTTTACTCCCCCTCAGAACAGGGCTTTGGAAGGGCTCAACCTGAAAGTACTCCAAATGATCGCGAAAGGAGCCAAAATGATTTCCAAAACGAACGTCCAAAAGCTGTTTCGGTGCGGGTATGTTTCTCATCCTCTTTTTTCCCACCAGAGAGAGAAAACGGGAGGGCCGTTCGAGAGAGGGAGGAGGGAGGGAGGGAGGAAAGGAAGGCAGGAAGGAAGGGAAGGAAGGAATGATCTGAATCTTTTCCATTGAAGGTACAAGCTGGTGACTGGTGTGTTCACAAATCTCAAGGCAAACAAAGTGATCGGCCCCCCAAATAGAGAGTCACAAGGGAGATGCCCCGTCCTTGTTAACTCATCAAGCTTAAGCTATCTTGCTAAATTCAATCTCTCCTTCCCACGGGGTCTGCCTGTTTCACTTCGCCCACCAAATGCTATTTTTTCCTCACAACACCCGCAGATATGGTCCCCCACTCAAAGCGCTCTGGAGCAATCCAAAGGAAACGGGTCGTTGCCCCGAGCCCAAGAACTCGACAAGAAATTCATCTCTTGGAACGAGCAAGACCTCCAATGCGACCAGAAATCAACGACGTCGAATAGAAACGAGATGCAATCAGAAAATGCAATTTAGGTCGGCATATAGCATTGCAATAAAAAGAGCCTTCGTTCTTTCAAAACAACAACACATCCTAGTCAGGGGTTTCTTCTTTTTCCTCTGGGGTAGCCCCAGCAGGGAAGAAAGGTTCACCACCTTTGTCCGAAGGGGGGAGAGGTGGGGGTTGGGGAGAGGGTAGAAGATTAGGGTGCGAACGGAGAGAAGGAGTGCAGCACAGAGGAGGGTGAGAGGAAAGAAAGAAGGAAGATACAGAATCGTATGCCTTGGGAAAGGGAGGAAAACGGAGGGGTGGAGGTTCGAAGGGAAGAGGAAGAGGAAGAGGAAGGAGTCAGAAAGGTCCTTGGTTGGAGAGCGAGCGGATGGGCGCAGACCCACAGAGGGACAAGAGGAAAGAACAGCGAACACAGAGCCTGGCTTGTCAGGCGGAATTCACCCAGAAAATAAATTGCGATTAAAATTTTGCCGTTGCGAGTGTTTTGTGAAAGAGAGCACCCCTGACTTTTCTTCTTTTCGTCTTTTCTGATGAGCGAACAACCACGGCAGACGATCATTGGTGACTTTTGGGGTTTGTTTCTTTCGCTTGGACTCTCACCAATTTGCTTACTCTTTTTGCAGACGGATTGGCCTCGGAATGCGATAATCAAGAGTTTGAATTGAAAAAAATCCGTAAGTGCTCCATTTTGGTGCTTACCCAAAGCTTCATATTTTTGACCTCTCCACAGGATCTGCTTCTCGAGAGTATTGTCCAGTAGGAGAACTCAAATCAAACATCCAACACTCCATCGATATTGGCCTGAGCCTTTTAGAAAACAACCGAAAGCTGGTTCTTTCTCTTTCTCTTTCTCATGTTGTTGTTGTTGTTGTTGTTGTTGCTGTTGTTGTTGTTGTTGTTGTTGTTGTTGTTGTTGTTGTTGTTGTTGTTGTTGTTGTTGTTGTTGTTGTTGTTGTTGTTGTTTATTGTTGCTTATTGTTGTTTATTGTTGTTTATTGCTGTTTATTGTTGTTTGTTGTTGTTTGTTGTTGTTGTTTGTTGCTGTTTTTTGTTGCTGTTGTTTGTTATTGTTTGCTGTTGTTTGTTGTTGGCTCCTCTCCTCTTCCTTTTGAAAGAAGGAACTTAGACCGTCATCAGGGACTGAAGAATGTGGAGCTGAGAAACCAACTCAACACATATGCACCTCTCCTCGAGGAGTACCAGCAATTTCGAGAAGAATTTGAGAAATACAGGTTCATTCGTCTAATTTTTGATTCTTTTCTGCTTTTTTCACCCCCCAACCCCCAGCGAACATAATTCCCAATTAATCGCCCGACTTACACTCGAAAATGAGCAATTGCGTGCAACCAAAACCCCGGGGAAGGAGAAGGAGTGAGGGTGCACTTTCATTTCAATTACATTTTCTATAAAATCAAAAAAAAAAAAAAAAAAAAAAAAAAAAA
>MUHK01007298.1:27914-46996 GCA_002151225.1 Paramoeba pemaquidensis
CATTCTGATGGAGGAGGGGGAGGAGGAGGGAAGCTACAAAAGAGAATTGTTTCCCTCTTTGGAAACAGAGGAAGGAGCTCACAGAGTCAAAAAAAAAAGAACCATTTGGGTGGAAAACTTTGGACTCAAAGCGAACTCGGGGGGGTTTCACGGGATACTCCTCTGTGTATTCGATCGAAACCCTGAAAGTTGCCCCTTCCCAAACAGTTTCTGGTGGGCTGAGGATGGGGATGAGTTGTGATAAAAGAAGAACAAATTCAATGAAGGGACAAGAACCCAAAAACCCAACAATGCCACAACATGATGTTGTTTTCACATGGAGTTGCGATGATCCCAAAAGTTGGCTCCTTTTGGAGCTTCTTGAGGTCACTCACAAGCCTCCTCCTGGCCTGGGAAGACATCAACCAAACCCAACCAAAACAGAATTTGACGTCATCTTTTTCTCCAAATTTGGAGGGAAACTCAAAAAAATGAAATTTCGGAATCTGATAAGCTTATTTAACTCCATAACCGCCGCTGAAAAATTAGGAAAAAGATCAGGAAAGTTCCGCATTTTTTAGCGACCCAAAAAACGACAACAACCGCGACACTTTTCTGTTTTGTTTTTCTTTGCAAAAAAGAAAATCAGGAACCATGATGAAAGTTTGCTTGCTCGCGCTTTTGGTGGCGGCGTGCTTCGCCAGCCTTGTCAGGATCCCCATGACCCCCCCCAAGAACAACAACATCAAGATGGCCTCTCGCATCAACGCCCTTCGTTACCGTTATGGTGTGAAACAAGAGACCCACAGCATCGATCTTATCGATTTGGGTGACTCCCAATACTACGGCCCCATCGCCCTCGGGAGCCCCCCCCAAAACTTCACTGTCATCTTTGACACTGGGTCCTCCAACCTTTGGGTTCCTTCTGCCACCTGCGGGCGTGGAGATATTGCCTGCCAAACCCACAACCAATACAACTCCACCGCATCTTCTACCTACCAGGCCAATGGCGAGGAGTTCGCGATCCAGTATGGAACTGGAAGCCTCACCGGATTCCTTTCTACTGATATCCTCCACATTTCCGACCTTGAAGTTACCAACCAAACCTTCGCTGAGGCCACCGCCGAGCCTGGAATCACCTTCGTCGCTGCTGCTTTCGACGGTATCCTCGGTCTTGCCTTCCAGAGCATCTCCGAAGATGCTGTTACCCCTGTCTGGTACAACATCATGGACCAAGACCTCGTTGA
Organism: Paramoeba pemaquidensis; assembly: GCA_002151225.1. Lineage (NCBI taxonomy): Eukaryota > Discosea > Flabellinia > Dactylopodida > Paramoebidae > Paramoeba > Paramoeba pemaquidensis. The sequence continues at coordinate 29,141 of MUHK01007298.1, forward strand.
CGAGAACATTTTCTCTTTCTGGTTGAGCAAGGACCCCAACCATGGCACCGGTGGCGAGTTGATTTTGGGTGGTGTCGACCACTCTAAGTACACTGGAGTCATCACCTACGCCCCTGTCTTCTCTAAGACCTACTGGGCTATCCATTTGGACGACGTTTTGGTTTCTGGAGCCTCCATCAACCCTGTCACGTTCGTTTTTTTCATTTTTTTTTTTTTTTCAATTTCCTGGGATTAATTTTTTTTATGTAGTGACCCCAACGGTGGTGGTGTCCGCGCCATTTGCGATTCTGGAACCTCTTTGATCACTGGACCCTCTGACGAGGTCGCCCAGATCAACTCCCAACTCGGCTGCACAACCAACTTCGAAGGAGAGTGCATCTTTTCCTCTTGTGACGGAATTGATAACCTCCCTATTATCACCATTGTGATCTCTGGTCGCAACTTTGACTTGACTGGTCAGGACTATGTCCTCCAATCTGGCTCTTCCTGCCTTTCTGGCTTCGTCGGTGAGGACATTGACCCCCCTGTGGGCCCTGGATGGATTCTCGGTGATGTTTTCATCTCCACCTACTACTCCATTTTCGACTTCGATGGAACCCAAGTCGGCTTTGCCACCTCCAAACAATAAAAAAATCAACTTCCATCAACTCTCCTCAATTATTTCCAATTTTGAGAAAATAGCCATGTCCTCAGCTTACGCCACGTCAGCACACGTGGCAGTGGAAAACCAAGAAGAGAAAAGCTCGCTTTCGAGCCCTTTTTCGAACCCTTTCTGACAGAGATGAAGAGCTCCCTTCTCATATTTTTCACTTGTTTGGTTTTGGGAGGAGTTTGGGGACATGATGTTCATGAAGATGATTATGATAATGATTTAGACGACCCTGGTATTCTTTCTTTTTGTTTTTTCCTTCGGCCGCTTGTAACAAGACAAACCAGAACTTCAATACGTGACCTGTGGGAGTGTGGTTTCCATCTTGCACTTTAATACCAAGTTCCGTCTCCACTCTCACGATGTGAAGTATGGAGGGGGAAGTGGACAACTCTCTGTAACCGGTTACAAAGATCAAGGGGATGCGAACAACTACTGGATCGTACGTGAAGGAAGCGGAGCGGCTCCTTGTGAAGGTTGATGTTTCTCCCTTAGCTTTTCTTTTTCTTCTCTTCTCTTCTCTTCTCTTCTCTTCTCTTCTCTTCTCTTCTCTTCTCTTCTCTTCTCTTCTCTTCTCTTCTCTTCTCTTCTCTTCTCTTCTCTTCTCTTCTCTTCTCTTCTCTTCTCTTCTCTTCTCCTCCTTTCCTCTTTACTCCTCTTCTGACCTTTCTCCTCTTCTTTCTCAAACCCACAAGTCGGGCAACTTATCCCCAAGAACAGCATCATTCGCCTCAAGCACCAATCCACTGGAACTTGGCTCCACTCTCACAATCACAGATCTCCCCTTTCCAAAGAACAAGAGGTGAGTTGCTTTGGAAACGAAGAGCACAGCGATAGTGGTGACAATTGGGAGGTAATCTTCACCTCTGAGCATTGGACCAGATCTTCTAAGATTAGGTTGGTCTTTCTCTCCCATTTATCGGGATCGCATTCTCATTTTCTTGTCTGATAGGCTGAAGCATTCTGATACTGGCAAGTTTTTGCATGCGACCGACTCAGTGAAGTACAAAAACCCCATCCCTGGTCAGCTCGAAATTTGTGGAGTCTCCCGTCGTGGCCCTGATAATGTTTGGACTGTTGGGGTATGTGATTTTCTTCTGCAATTGGCTTTTTCCCTCTCCTTCTCACCTCCCTTTCTTTCTTGTATGTTGTTCAGGAGGGGGTCTACTGGGAAGCCATTCTCCCTGAAACCAATAACAAAGACGAACTCTAATCCGTTCAGCCAATGACCCTTCTCTCCAAGCCAAACATTTCGAAAAAAACAATGCTTGTCTGCACAAAGATCGAACGCCCACTTTTTCCCCAAACGTTCAAACGTTCTTGATAATATTTTTCAACAAACCTGAAGAAATTCTCCTGATTTTTTTTTCATTTTTCTTTCTTTTCTGTGCCTTCCGAGCCGCCAGCCAAAAAAGGGTTGAATTTTTGAACCACTTTCAAACAAGGGTCTCGTTTTATTTTTTTGCCCAACCCCTTGTTTTTGGCTCGTTCATAGGGATCAAAATCAGCTCAGAGGGATGGCATTAGACCTACACAAAGCAGCTCAGAAGGGGGATATTCACTCCATGGACAAACTCCTTTCCTCCAGAAAAGTTGTGGTCGACAAGCGGTTTGTTTCTTGCCATTTCGATGAGACCAAATCTTTTGTCCTCAATTTCGTTTTCTGAGTTTCTCTCAACCACTTTTTTTGAGGGGCTTCTCTTCTTTTTCTTTTTCTTTTTCTTTTTCTTTTTCTTCTGTCAATTTCCTTTTCTCTTTTTTGTTCTCATGGAACAAGAGCAGAGATCCGTACGGAGGAACACCCCTTCATTGGGCTTGTCAAGCTGGGCAAACGGAGGCTACCAACTGGTTGGTTTTCAAGGGCGCTGATGTTCATGCCGTGACGTTTGTTGTTTTCATTTTTCTTCTTCTCCTCTTTCAATGTTAATCTCCTTCCTCTTTAGAACTTACGACGGAAAAAACGCCCTTCATTTTGCTGTCGATTCAAAAAAACCAGACATTGTCAAATGTTTATTGGACCAGGGAGTCAATCCCTCCCATCGAGACAACTCTGGTGCAACAGCTCGCCAAGTATTTTCTCCTTTTGTATGTTTGTAGCAAAAAGATAATCATCAAATTTGGGGAATATTTTTGTAATTAATGGGGGTGCACACTCGTTTTTCAATGGAGATGCAATTTTAGTTATCCGATGATTGGAATCAAGGTTTGTGGGGTGCTCAGTTTTTGCAAATCCTTTCCCACTCCCTTTTGCTCTTTTCTTTTCGCTATTCTTGCTGTTGCTGTTTTTTTGTTAAATGATTATTTCATGAATATCATAATCATTGCTGAATTATGAGAAAAGTAGAAATGTGCCACACTTTATTCTATTTCCCTTTCTCATTCTCTCTTTTCTTTCATATATCACCCTATCAATGAGTAGAAAGCAGAGAAAATGGAAGCTTTTGATATCTTACTTGTCTTTGATACTCACTGTCCTCCGCCAACTGCATCAACACATTTTTCCCAGGGAAAAGAGGTTTTTTGGGGGAGGAAGGAAGGAGGGGAGAGGGGGGGTTACTCAATTATCATTGATTAGTCAAGTGTGGTGCAAAGAAGCAATGACCAGCAAAAAAGCCAACAACAATACCCAAGAGAGTTTTTTCCACAGCAGTTCCTCTCTTTTTCTTTTTTCTTTTGCACTACTTTGCGAGCTCTTTTGCTCATTCCCTCAAATAGGACTTTTGATTACATCACAACTGAGCAGGGGAGGTTTAAAGGTACGCAAGGGAAGTTATTTCTGGGGGAATTATTCGTGGCTCTGGGCTTCTTTAGAGGGAAAAGGAAAACGGGACCAATTTGAACAAACAAACTTGTGAACAAATACCAAATCAACCTTATCCAACTTCCTAACATCGAAAACATTTCAAAAACAAACAAACAAACAAACAAAAAACAGCTGGAGAACATCTCCCTGAAGACAACATTGCGACAAAAATGAGACAACAAGGAAGGTGGGAAGCTCCCTCCTCCTCCCACAGCCCTGCCCCTTCTCCCTCCTTTCCGTCTTCTTCCTCTTCTTTTGCCTCACCCCCTTCCTCCATGGATGCTGACAAAGAATCTCAATGGGTTCGTTTTGTTTCTCTTAACACTTTATCATATTATTACTTTTTTTTTGGCGTGGTGTTTATTTTTTGTGATTGGGTTGTTGGTGTGTCTTTGGTCAATGGTCCATTCATAAAATATGGGAAGCATTGATAAAATGGTTTGTTTGTAAGTGATGGACTTTGAGCAACTCTTTTTTTTGTCTCGCTTCTTTTTAATTCCCCTTCCAGAAGTTGCTGGAGGAAAAGGAAAGAGCCCTCGAAGAAAGAGAAAGAAGGCTCGAAGAAAGAGAGAGAGAATTGACAAGAAAAGAAGAAGATTTGGCAAAAAAAGTGGAAAGATTCAGAGTCATTGTTGCACAACAACGCGCACAATCTTAAAAAAAAAAAAATCAAAATCAAAATAATCCAATTATTATAATAAAAAAATTCAAAATTTATGAATTCAGAAGATTGACTTTGAAAGGAAACTTTGATTCCCCTTCTGTTCTTCTCCCAAAAAGGACACAACAAGCAACCTCCCTCTCTTCTTCCCCCCCTTTCTCTTCTTTGGGACAAGGAGAAAGGTATTTTTGTGTGGGAGAGAAAAAGGAGAAAAATATGGGCTTTAGGCCAATCCGTTACGCGGATCCGTGTTCCGCAATGACAGCTGAAAGAAACGCGATTAGGGATTAGGGAGGCAAGAGAGAGCCATTCGGTAAATGAGGAAGAGAGGAAGAGAAGAGAGAAGAAGGAACGGAAGAGAGAACAGAGAAGAGAGGAGAGAAAAGAGAGGAGAGAAGAAGGGAAAAAGAGAAGAAAAAGAAAAGAAAAAACTAACCAGCAGGGTTAAAGTCAAACTTGGGATCATACTCCCTTTCAGGATCACTTTTGAAGGGATGCTTCAGCTTCTCCTTATGGAACTTCAAAACAGTCAAAAAAGCGGCATGGTTTTGCAACATCTTCTTTCTCCTCTCTTGTCTTCCATCATCCTAGTTAATTTGTGAGGAAAAAGAGGGGAGAAGGAGAAGGGGGTAAAAGGGAGGATACCTCCTGGAGGTTCCCATGAACAAATTCAAGATCAGCCATCAACTCTTGCTCCCACACCAGCTTTCTCTCGTTGCTATCTTCATACTTAGAGAGAACTGTAAAGGGGTGGGAAGCGGGGTGAGGAAAAGAATAGGGAAAAAAAGAAAGAAAAGAAAAGAAAAGAAAACCTTCGAGTTGGGCTTCGATGATAGCTTTCTCGACCCCATGGTATTGCTTCAACCTCCCATCGACTGAAGCCTAAAGAAACAGTTATTAATAATCATTCACTCAATTTCCTTCTCTTCTTGTGATTTTCTTCTCTGTGTTTGCTAGCTTTTAGATTGTGTTCTCTTTGTCCTTTTCCTCACCTTGAAAAAGTCCTGAGACTCTTGCAAGTTAAAAGAAATCTCATCGAGACCCTTTCCATAATTCTCAACCTCCTCTTCGGTCAAAACTGGGAGTGGCTAGTGTAACAGCGAACACAAGGTGAAAGAAAGGGAAAAAATGGTAAGAAAAAAAAAAAAGAACCAAAAGAACCAAGTGAAAGATAAACCTCCAACTCAAGACCAAGGTTCAACTTTCCGTTGACATGAAAGTCCAAACTATGTTGCAACCACTTGCAGACCTTAACGATGACAGTGCTCCATTGCCAGAGGTCATGGGCTTCCGCTTGCTTGGAAACAAAGAGCACGCGCTGTTCTCCGAAGCTCGCCATCTCATTTTCCAATTTTTTTCGGTAACCTTTGCTCTTGGGGTGCTCTTTCACAGCATCAGAAGAAGCCTGGGCAACAAAAATTAGCAAAGGAGGGAAAAGACAAGAGGAGAGGAGAATAAGAAAGAAACCAAGGCTTCGAGTTGCTTTTCGCACATTTCCTTGTCAAGGTCAAGTTTGCCAAGCTCGACGGTCGCCATCTCATAGTGATCTTTCTTCATGTTGGTCCCGTTCTCATAGAAAGCGGTGATTTGTTGCATAACTTTCACCAACTTCTTGTAGCTATCCTCATCCAACTTGTCGGTGAACTCCCCAAGACCGGAATCGTTGTGGCCAAATGGGCATTTTCCTCCTGAACAGCAGAATTAGGGGGTTGCTTGTTTGTGGTTTTTTTTTTTTTTTTTTTTTTTTTTTTCATGTGGTTTTTTCCATTGTCAACCAGGCAAACCTTTTCCGAAAGGGGAGTCGTCAGTAACTTTGTGGATGACAGGACAGGACATCTTGCTTTGTGTCGGCTGGAAAAATGAAGAAAAGATGTTCGAGGAAAAACGGGCTGGGCGCTGAGGAATTAAAAAAGTGAGACAGCCGTTTTTTTTTGTGTGTTAGCTCGCCTTTGTGTTTTTTTTTGTATGTGAAACGCACTGAAACTTTTTCCTCTCGTTTTTTTGGCGCCTTTGGGGATTGCAAAGATCTTCCAACACAAGAAATAGTTCTTCATCCCCAGACAATTTTAGTGTGGGATAAAGGAGCGAAAAGCTTTTGAAAAAGACACTAAAATTGTATTTCATGGTTTTTATTATGTTTTTTTTGCTCTTCCCCAATGCAAAAATGGTTTTGGTAAAAAGTGGTTGAAAGAGAGAGAGGGCCGTTCAAGAGAGAGAGAGAAAGAGAGAGAGAGAGAGAGAGAAAGAGAGAGAGAGNAGAGAGAGAGAGAGAGAGAGAGAGAGAGAGAGAGAGAGAGAGAGAGAAAGAGAGAGAGAGAGAGAGAGAAAAAGAGAGAGAGAGAGAGAGAAAAAGAGAGAGAGAAAAGAAAAGAAAAGAGAAAAAGAGAGAGAAAAGAAAGAGAAAGGACAAGAACAAGAACAAGAAAAAAGGAAAAGGAAAAAAGAAAAAGAAAAAGAAAAAGAAAAGGAAAAGGAAAAGGAAAGGAAAAAGAAAAAGAAAAAAGAAAAAAGAAAAAAGAAAAAAGGCAAAGGCAAAGGCAAAGGAAAGAAAAGAAAGAAAAAACCATCATCACCACCCACCATTTTTGTTTTAAACAGGATCATTCCTCACTCGCCCCTTTCTCCTTCCTCTCGAATTTTTTTCATCCGAACTTGGGGTGAGGGAAGATTGTTGAAATAGAGAAGGGTTGGGTGACCCAGCCCATTCCTTGAACACCATCAAGTTAATCAGCGAAAGCTCGGCTCGACAGAATTGCCAGTGGGAAAAGCCACAGACCGCAGCAAGGGCGCTTTTTTTTTGAATCGTCCACAGACCCAGAAACGACATTTCCTTTTTTGGGAAAGATTTCAAAATCCGAGAGGGAATGAAAATCCAGCCATTTTTTGACACGTGTCAACTCCAACTTCAGTACTTCTTTTGCTTCATCACACAAACTCCAACCGACCAAAACCAAAAACCAAAACCAATCGAAATGTCTGGAAAGAAAGGAGGACGCGGAAAGAAGTCTGGAGGAACCTCCACTTCTCGCTCAAGCAAGGCCGGGTTGCAGTTCCCCGTCGGTCGTATCCACTCCCAATTGAGAGCCGGTCGCTATGCTCGTCGCGTTGGTGCCGGAGCCCCCGTTTACTTGGCTGCCGTCCTCGAATACTTGGCTGCTGAGATCCTCGAGTTGGCTGGCAACGCCGCTCGTGATAACAAGAAGGCGAGGATCATCCCTCGACACATTCAACTTGCGATCAAGAACGATGACGAGTTGAACAAGCTCTTGTCTGGAGTGACCATCGCCGCTGGTGGTGTTCTTCCCCACATCAACATGCACTTGTTGCCCAAGAAATCCCGAAAGGGAGCTGTTGAGGCTTCTCAGGAGACCTAAAAACGTTTCAAAAGAAGGAAATATTTGTATTTAAATAAATTTCGGACCAAAACCAAAACCGTTCTGCTTCTTTCTTTCCCTTTTTTCTGTCGCCCAGAACACTATCTCAACGTCTTTTTTTAAACATCTGATCGATGTCCTTGAATTCCCCCCTTTTTCCGTTGGAGAAAGCCGTTGGGAGAAAACGCCCTTTTAGAGATAAACTCTCAAAAAAAGATAGGATTGTAGATTTTTATTTTGTCTTTATGACTTCGCCCTCTTCTCTTCACGGCCTCCCGCCTCCGACGCTTTCCTCTTCCCCCCTTCCGTAGTTGTCGAACAATGCACTTCAGCCATCGCTCTCCCTGAAGGATCTGCCCTCCCCTCCCATTCTTTGTGCCACCTCATGGCGGTGGGGGTTGAACAAGCGATCGATGGCCCGCCAGGGACCGTGACCACGGCGCAAGGGTTCTTAAAGAGCTGTTCAAAGATATCTCTGAAATGGTAGGCCTCTTTTGTGGCAGGGGTGTTGCTTGGGAATCGTTCAGATCTGTTGCTGAACATCCAGTCATTCACCTTGAGGAAGAGGAGAGGAAAGGGGGTCAACAACCAACAAAAAAAAAAACAAGTTCTCCATCAAAAAAATGATACCACAATGTTAGCATGATCTCGGAGGGAGTCGATCCAACCATAGCCAACCCCATCAGAAAATTGCTCTTTTTGTCTCCAAAGGACAGCATCAGGGAGGTAGGGGTCCTCTGGGGTGTCGAAAGCCTAATTTTTTTTGGGGGGGTGAAGATTTTGTTTAAAACAAAACAAAACAAAAGAAAACAAAACAAAATAGAAGAAAACAAAACAAATAACAAAACAAACAAACCTTTCTCAGAATGTATTTCTCCATAATCCCATCTTTGCTGTGAATTAACTTACAGGCGGGGTCAATGTTCATACTGTAATCTAAGAAATCGCTGTCGAGGAAGGGCACTCGCGCCTCCAATCCCCAAGCCATGGAAGACTGGAAGGAAAATGTAAGAGTTAACAATGCGAGACAGGTGGGAGGGGGAGGAAAAGACCTTGTCGGCTCGAAGGCAGTCATACATATGAAGCATGGAAAGTTTTCTGACTAATTCCGATTGCAATTCTTCTTTGTTGGGCGCTTTGTGAAAATACAAGTAACCAGCAAAAACTTCATCAGCTCCTTCTCCTGATAATACCATTTTGATACCCTGCAGAAAAAGGTCTTGTAAGATACAATATCCAGGGGCCCAGAAGCAACCACCAGCCCAACACTCACCATGGACTTAATTTTTCGGCTCATCAAATACATTGGAGTTGCTGCCCGAATGGTAGTAACGTCATAAGTTTCTAAATGATAGATCACATCCCTAATGGCATCCATTCCCTCTTGTAGAGTAAACACCATTTCATGGTGCACAGTTCCAATAAAATCCGCCACCTAATTTGAGTTCATTAGCAAAACAATTATCCACAACAGTCTTCGATTGTCACAAAAAAAAAATAAAAAAATAAAAAAATAAAAACCTGTTTGGCTGCTTTGAGATCAGGTGAGCCTGCCAGACCAATGGAGAAGGAGTGGACTTTTGGGAAGTGCACACCTTTGGGGTTTTCCGAGTCGTCCTAGTTTTGAGAGGGGAGATGAGAAATCAAGTTGGAGCTGAAAGTTTGGTGTGATCAAACATTTGGCAATAACAATCATTCATCATACAAATATTACAAACCATTTGCTTTGCATATCTGCTAACAATACTAGAAACAAGGCTTGAATCAAGTCCGCCAGAAAGAAGAACTCCATAAGGGACATCACACATCATTCTTCTCTTCACAGAGGCTTCAAGCGCCTCTCTCAATCCTTTGTAATCAAATTTTGATAACGGGTCGTTCCCTGTCATTTGTGTTATTCTTCAAATTGTAACCTCAATATCAACAAACATAATACAACAAACCGAGAGATTTTGGGATAAATTTTTCGTCGAACCATTCGGGCTGAAAGTATCGAGTCAATTGCGGTTTTTGAGCTCCCGCCCCGCTTAGCAAAAAGTTTCCCGGGGGAAAAGCTTTGTAAGAAAGACAAACACCTTCCAAACACTATATATAAAAAAAAATATGAAAGAAGAAAAGGGAGGAATTTTGGTTGGAAAATGAAAAAAAAAACCTTCATTTCTGAAGCAAACCAAAGTCCACCAGTGTTATCGTTCCCGTAATAGAGGGGGCAGACACCGATTGGGTCTCTGGCGGCCATAAATCGCTCAGTTTTTGCGTCTGAGACCACGAACGAGAATTGCCCTTTCAGTTTCCTGAGAAGAAAGGGGAGAGCAAAGCGATTAGAAAAAAAAGGGTCAAAAATCAAGGAGACTTCAAAACTTGATAAAGTCAAGAGGTTCATGGAAGAGGAATCCTGGAAGAATGGGCTCACAATCGGACTCCGTAGAATAATGGTATTTTTGGTCTCCAGCAAACTCCTCTCTCAATTCTTTGTAGTTAAACACCTCTCCGTTGACACACAACACAGCCTGTTTGTTGTTTGAGTATTATTGAGACAAAAAAACCAAACAAACCAAAAAACAAAACAAACTTTGTTGGAAGGATCAAACAGCGGTTGAGCCCCTCCCATAGGATCCATGATGGAGAGACGTTCATGAACAAACCCGTTCAATTTACCTTGACTCTGCCAAGAGGGAAACACCTAGGAAAAACAAAAATTCACAAAAAAGCAAGAAGAAAGAAAGAAAGGACCAACAAACCTGGATGTGAACACCCGACCAATCTGGGCCTCTGTGTCTGATCTTTTTGGCAGCAGCAAGAAGCTTAGCTCTTAGTTCTGCCTCAGTCCCCACATACCCCACCACAGCTAAAATCCCGCACATTCTTCTATGGAGTTTTTTGTTTTGGGGCTTTCTTCCACTTTTTTGTTCTTTCTCTTTTCTCTTGTTCTTGGGAAAAGCTCACGAAAAAACAGTACGCGACTCATGGACGCGCGCCCTATTTTTTAACTGGGAGGTCGGGACCAGTTTTCCAAAGCGCGGCTTCTGAAAAATTGAAACCACCCACATAAGGCTCTATGCACAAGTGGGTTTTTGAATATTATTTACTTTTGTTGGAGACAAGAGGTAGATACACTGGTAGGTAATATTCCATGGAGGAACAGCAACTTCACGATCCAAATTTGAAAGGCCGGTTACATGGGCTCCATTCGAGGTTCCACAAGAAGTTCATTGATGGCGCAGTGCCCCGGTTGGGAGAGGATGTAGATAACAGCTCTGGCAACGTCATCGGGGTCGAGGACCTGTGTAAACATCAGTTTTAAAAAAGAACGTGCAAAAAGATCAACAATGAACAAATAAATAAACAAAATGTCCTACCTTCGCACCAGAAGGAGTTCCATACTCCGAAAGGCCATCAGGGTCTGTACTAATCTTCAAAAGGTTCGTTTCCACATTCCCTGGCTGAACATTCGACACACGGATATGTTTGGTGGAATCATGGGCAACAAATTCCTCCCTCATAGAATGCGTTAAAGCCTCGACAAAAAATTTCGCCCCGCTGTAAACAGCCAAACCCGCAAAAGGTTTCTTCCCTGCGTCACTCGTAATGTTGATGATGTGCGCTCCAGCCCCTGTCCCATCCTTTCTTAACAACAAATGGGGAAGAGCAGAGTGGAGAACGTTGATGGTACCAGTGCAGATGGTGTCCACGGTTCTTTCCCACTGCTCCTTCATCAAATTTTTCATAAGGGTAAAGTACATCACCCCAGCATTGTTTACCACTACAGAGGGAGACCCAAAATGACTGCGACAGGATGAAAATGCCTTCTCTACACTCTTCGCATCCCTTACATCACATCCAAAGCACTTGTAGTGCTTTCCCTCTTTAAACCCCGCTGTCACATATTCGGGAGAAGTCCCACGACGAGAGAGCAATACAACCCTAGCGCCGGCAAGCAACAAACGACGAGAGATTGCAGCGCCAATCCCAGAAGATGCGCCAGTCACGACAGCCACATGGGAAACGAGAGGGAGTGGATCGGGGAACTTTCCCTCCAAACGAAGCCCAAAGAGTTCTTTTTTGAATAAGTCGCGAGAATATGGGATGGTTTCTTCTCCGGGCTGTTCGTGGGGGTCGTGTGCCTTGAAAAGGGGCAACAGGGCCCCTGTTTGGGAGAGGGGAATCAAGGCAGAATCTGTGGGAAGGTGCTCGATGAATCGTTTGAAGAGCTCCTCCTTCCCCTCACCCTCTGTGGGTCTTGAAAAAGCGATTGAATAACCCTCTTCCCTCATCCACCCAAAAACAGTCGAGATAGGCACCACACGAGCAGGGGGGAGCTTGGAAGAGGAGGAGATGATGCAACCGATCAAATCATCCATAAGGAAGGCCCTCCACCTCCACCCATCAACAGGAGGGGCGACACCACCAGATTCGACCAGCGCTTTTAAGAGCAGATAACGATGGTCTTTTGGGTTCCCAGACCCTCCAGCAATATCTGCAGGGCGAATGACGACAGTTGGAAGGTATTGCTTCTCTTGTGCGTGGCGGATCAACATCTCCGAGACAAATTTGGTTTGCCCATATCCATTGTTTGCCTTCTCGAAGGCGTCAGAGGAAGAAACATAACACATTTGCTTCCCAAGTTTGAGGAGCTCAAAGGTTCCCCCCACATTGGCCGATCGCAAAGTTCCATAGCTGGCCAACAAGTTCACCCATGCTGCACAGTGAACAACTGCAACAGTCTCGCTCTTCAATTTTTCATACAAGCTCTTCTCCATTCCCAACAGAGGAAGGCTGATGTCTCCTTCGACAAAACAAATCACATTGCGTGACTCTCCGAAACGAGGCCCACAAGCTTTCCCAGGCCTCACCAACCTCACAATGGTTACATTGAGAGCTGTGGTTTGGAGGGTCTTGATGAGCTGCTCCCCCAAGAACCCAGTGGATCCTGTTACCAATACCACTCCTTCCTTGAGTTCAGGCAGGGGAATGGCGGGCACTTGTCCTGAAGAAGAAGAGGAAGCGGCAAAGTGCTCGTCAAGTTGTTTCTTCCACCCAACAAGGTCAGAAGCAAAGTCAATTTCGACGTGGGAGGTGGCTTCTTCTTTTGCAGTGTCACTCAGTGGAACCTTGGAGTGCTCGGAGAGAAGTTTGAAGAGAGAGGCAGGGGTGGAGTTTTGGAAGATAGAAGCCACATAAATTTTCTCTGTGGTCCAGTCGCATTTCTGGATTCGGGAGGCGAGCCGAGCAGCCAAGAGGGAGTGCCCCCCCAAGGCAAAGAAGTCATCGTTAGGGCCAACAGAAGAAACAGGGAGAGCCAATTCCTCGGCAATGAGCGCACGAAGGGCTAAAATAGAGAGCTCTCCACTCATCAACGCCACTTCTGAGCGACCGACGGAACGAGGAGGAGGAGGTGGAAGGCCCCTGGCATTTGACTTCCCAGAGACTGGATGGACAGGAATGGTGTCCACAGATACGAAACAAGAGGGAATGTTCGAGAGAGGGAGGGAATGACGAAGAGCAGCAAAGGCATCTGTACAAATACCAGTTTCAGGGTCGATCTTCCAAGACTGTGCGCAGCTAAATACAACGTAGGCGACGAGGCGTTTATCTTCTCCCTCCTTGCCCTCCGCGATGACACAGCACTGATCGAGTCTGAGAGTACGCTTCAAGGCAGTTTCGACAGATCCAAGCACAACTGAGTAGCCACGAATTTTCACCATGGAGTCTCCTCTTCCCATAACTTTCACCATTCCCTGGAAGGCTGGGGTTAGCAATGCAGTGAAATGCAGAACATCTCAACAAACAACAATAACAACAACAACAACGATAAAAATGCAGACAAACCCTTTTAAACGTAGCAAGATCTCCAGTATTGTAAAGTCGACCAAACCCTTCAATCACAGGAAACCTCTCCTGAGTCAAAGCTTGATTTCCAGTGTACCCCACTGCTAAACCTGGCCCACCAATGTGCAAAAGGCCAACGCCCCCTTCTTCCACTTGTTTTTTGGTCTCGGGGTGAAGAAGACAAACTTTCGCATAAGGCATTGGCACACCAACAGGGGTCGTTTCATCATCTCCAATTGCTTCGATCTTCTCGCGTGTGACTTCAAAAATACTAACTTCATGGCATTCGCTGATCGAGTAAAGGTTGAACACCCTCCCCTTGGAGTTGACAGGCGATCTCACAACGTCGAGAGCACGGAGAGCCAAATCTTTGCGCAGTACCTCCCCATTGAACAACAGAACTCTCAAAGATCTCAAAGCCTTCTGGAGTTCCTCACGAGGAGACAGCTGCAAAACAGATTCAAACAAAGAGGGGGTCGAGAGCCATTCTGTAACGCTATTGGTTCGCAATGCATCCAATAGTCTAGAGGGGTCGAAGATCACATCGTCGGGGATGACAACGAGAGTAGCTCCACGAAGGAATGGGCGCAAAGCCTCCCAGACGAAGAAAATGTTCGCTGCGATACGAGAACCTCCACATCGTTTTGGCTTGGTGACCGTGAAGCGCCAAGTGTAGGAGGACATCTTTGCCATGTGGGGGATTGCGATTCCCTTTGGATTCCCCGTTGTCCCACTACTGAACACTGTACAAGCAACATCTTCAGGTTTGATGGCATGAACCATTTCTCGAATCTGATAAAAGGAGAGATGGTTGAGAAAAGAGAAAGAAATGAAAAGACAAGCAGAAGCAGAAAAAAAAAAAAAAAAAAAAACCTCATCATACAATTGTTCACTCGGGGCTTCATGGGGCTCCAAGTCTCCGACAAGGACCATATTTGCCACTCCCTCGAGGGACATATCAGCGTCACAAATGGCCAAGGCAGGATTGACTTCGCTCACAACACGTTTTAGAACCACTTTGGGGTCCCGCGGAGAGAGGGGGACATAGGAACCTCCAGCAACGAGGATCGCAAGTAGAGCCTGTAAAAGAAGGTGGGAGTCAGCATATTATTGCTTTGGAAACAAAAAACATCATTTCACTAACATGGACGTATCTGTTGCTTTTCTCCATCAGAATAACAACGGGCCTTCCGTCCTTCACCTCGTGCTCTTTTCTCAAAACCAGGGCAAGTTGACACACATGCCACATGAGAGACCCATAAGTCACTGCGCCGCTTGGACTTGTAGTAGTTAACACAGCAGGAACAAAAGAAGGCGTAAGGGAGGCATACTTCAAGAAAAGTGCAGGGTAGGTCAAGGGGACATTCTCATCGAGATCGGGAGGGGGCCACGCCTTCCCTTCGAGCGCAGCCATGACTATTGCGACTAAGGCGAGATGGAAAAACAATTGTCGAACTTTTTTTTCAAATATCGTTTGACGTTTTTTATATTTGGATGTCTTTCCGACGCCGAAATCTCAAAATGCCGCGAAAGCTTGCGTCGGTCTTACAACGGGGATGTGAAAACGTCCAAAATGGCGTTCTATTTTTTGGGGTCATAAAATGATTTTTCTCACTGTTATTTTCAGAAAAGCTGTAGCTTCCAACAAAACATCAAGAAAACAAGAAAATTTTAAAAAAGAGAGGGGGAGAGGGACACACAAAGTGGTAGATAGACAAGGACGTTTTTTGATGTACAAGCGATCTGCCAAATAAATCATTTTTCTTTCGTGAGAGGGTGAAAAAATTTAATCTCCAACATTATTTGAATCAAAGAAGAGATTACAGACAGTGATCTCACTCGCTACTTTGGAAAAAGAGATTTGAACAACATTCTCAAATATTCTGAACTTGCAAACTACAACGCAATACAACCAAGAAGTAAGTCATGGAAAATTGAACATGAGTACAGGTAGCGAGCTCTCCCCTTTGGTCCAACTTCACGAAACACTCACAAAACGCTCGAAATGGCTCCAAAAATACTCCCAAAACGTCCAAAATGGTTCAAAACACGATTTTTCACGAAATGCAACAGGTGTTTAAAACGACCAAAATGGCTCTCTATTTTTTGGGGTAATAAAATGAGGTTGGTCGGATTCCGACGGGTCTTTTATTTCTGGGGTCTGACGGCAAGTTGTTATGTGTAAGAAAACAATGAAATAAAAAAATTCTCATTGGCTGGGATTCCGGCTGATCAGAAATATTATTTCTGTGGCTCGTATGTGAGCATGAACCCAAATCATGAGTTTAATTTTATTGCTGGAGGATCAACAAATAGTATTAACGGTGATTCTAATTCATTAATTGGGTGTACTAATTCTCAAATTTCAGGAAATGCTGCTAAGTCATTTTTAGTAAGTGGTGATACTAATATTGTCAATAATTCGACTTTATGTGGAATACAGGCTGGTAATTTGAATCAAATAAATAGTGCAACTAATTCTGTCATAGTTGGTGGTGAAGATAACACACTTGATGGTTTAACTCATACGGGACATTCCCAAGGGAAGAATTAAATTTTATTTCTCACGAATGATTGATGGAAAAATTTAATATGGATTTAAATCAATTTCTTCAATTTATTGATAACGGACCATTTAAATTGCTTTTTAGTTTAGAATTCTTAATAAATATAGATAGTATGAACGCAGATTATAACCAACACAGATTTCCCAGAGGGTCTCATCCCCTTAATGCATTAACAATTACAAGAACACCCACAGGTGGTCCCCCTGCCCAGTTTCTCGATGTTGGTGATACTTGGGAAGTTAATGTCTGTTCGACGTTTACTGGACCTCTTTTCTTGGGTCCTTTCTTGTTTCACTCAAAATACAATGAAGCCGGTCTTTTTGTGTTGGGAATCAACACTATGAATTTTGTTTTTCATATTGACGCACAAATGAAACGATTTTGGTCAAGTGGAAATAGTGATTTCCCCAAAATAAAAAAAAATTAAAAATTACTTTGGGAAGGGAAGCTTAAGACTGATGACTCCACTAACAGTTACCAGATCATATGATTCGGGGGTTTTAGGGGACTCGAAAGAGGATGCAAAAGAAAGATACCCTATTAAAAATATTATTTGTAAAAGCACAAAGCATACCAATAAATTAGTTGAAATTTTGGATTCTTTAGACTTACACTATTATCAATGGTTACAATTTGAATATATGATATCAATAATATTGTATTTTAACAACACTGTCACTGAATTGGTAGGTGGTTATCGTTTCGAGAAACCTACATATAGATTTAAAGTAACTAATAGTGCTTACGAAGATGTTGAAAAACGACGAGATGAAAAAGAGTTTGAAACAACATGTTTGACAGAGTTATTTAACCACATGTGTCAGTTAAAAGGAATAACAAACTCGGCTATTAAATGTTCAAGACACAATAATTTATTCTTTGATTATATTTCGTCCATTTATCATACCGTCATGCAATATTGCAACAATTTTATTTCTGTTTTCTTTGGTTTTAAATAAATAATATCATCATTTTATATAGAATGGTCAAAAAATTCAATCTCCAACATTATTTAAATCATTTAAAAAATCCTAACAAANACACTATTATCAATGGTTACAATTTGAATATATGATATCAATAATATTGTATTTTAACAACACTGTCACTGAATTGGTAGGTGGTTATCGTTTCGAGAAACCTACATATAGATTTAAAGTAACTAATAGTGCTTACGAAGATGTTGAAAAACGACGAGATGAAAAAGAGTTTGAAACAACATGTTTGACAGAGTTATTTAACCACATGTGTCAGTTAAAAGGAATAACAAACTCGGCTATTAAATGTTCAAGACACAATAATTTATTCTTTGATTATATTTCGTCCATTTATCATA
This sequence comes from Paramoeba pemaquidensis, assembly GCA_002151225.1. Classification (NCBI taxonomy): domain Eukaryota; phylum Discosea; class Flabellinia; order Dactylopodida; family Paramoebidae; genus Paramoeba; species Paramoeba pemaquidensis. Next base: position 46,360 of record MUHK01007298.1, read on the forward strand.
CCGTCATGCAATATTGCAACAATTTTATTTCTGTTTTCTTTGGTTTTAAATAAATAATATCATCATTTTATATAGAATGGTCAAAAAATTCAATCTCCAACATTATTTAAATCATTTAAAAAATCCTAACAAAAAAAAACTTCAACAGCAAATCAAAGAAGAGATTACTGACAGTGATCTCACAAGGTATTTCGGAAAAAAAAGATTTTAAAAATATTCTCAAATATTCTGAGATTGGCAACTACAAATCTATTCAACAGCTCCTTCCTCGAAATAAATCATGGAAAATTATTTTGATTGAAGATGAATACAACAGTGGACATTGTACACTTCTCCTTAGATACAACAATACATTAGAATGGTTTAATAGTTATGGGACCTTCCCAAGTGCTGAATTGGATTTTATTTCTCACCAACAAAAAGCAATATTAGATCAAGATGTCAAACATTTAAATATTCTTTTAAAATTTCAGGTTTTTTCAGAACGCGGCGTTTGGTTTTTTTTTTTGGAAGGCAACGCTTGGGTGCTCGCAGATTTTAGAAATGCCAAAACGAAAATGGGCTGAAAGTGCAACCCCCTCCCTTCTTCTGGTGCACCCCTTTTTTTATCAAGCTTTTTCTTAATTCTAACTCCTTC
>MUHK01007337.1:0-10136 GCA_002151225.1 Paramoeba pemaquidensis
ACCCCCCCCCACTTGGCCCTCTCATCCCCATTCTACTTCGATTTCTGGTGAGAGCGCTTCCTTGGGCGGGAGGAGCTGCAAAGTTGGGACAGGAAACGAAGGAAGAAAGGGGGAGGGTGGAGGAGGAGGAAGAGGAAGAGGAAGAGGAAGAAGGGCCTCCTCCTTTTTCTCGGAGTGCTTTTTCTGCTTTTCGAATTTTCCAGTCTGTAAAATAGGAGGAGGAGGAGGAGGAGGAGAAGGAGAAGGAGAAGGAGAAGGAAAAGGAAAAGGAAAAGGAGAAGGAGAAGGAGAAGGAGAAAGAGAAAGGGGAGGAGAAAAAGTAAGAAAAGGTCAGCACTTCAATTTCTTTTCGTTCCTTTTCTCTTTCCCCCTCCCCTCCTTCTCTCTCCAAAACAAAAAAGAACCTGTCGCAGGAGAAGGATTTGATTTTTGGAGTTTTTTCAAATCATCCAACTCCCTTTGAAGCTGTTCAATTGTAGACATGGTGGCTGATTGTTCTTGAATAACTTTCTTTTTCTTTTTTTTTGGCCGTTGGTTGAGGGGCAAAGCTCCGACAAACAAACAACAAAAAAAACAAAAAACAAAAAAAAATATGCGGGAAATACATATACATCCAAAATGCATCCACGGAAAATATGCGGTCAGTTTTGTTGCATTTTTTTAGTCCAGTTTTTTTTTCAAATCCAAACTATTTCCATGAAAGAAGAAAAGCAAAGATGGAGAATTGAGTATTGGAACTCTCCTCTTCTCCCTCCTCCTTTTTTTCTTCTCCCTCCTCTTTCCTTTCTTCTTGTTGTTGGCTTCTTTCTGGGTCTTCTTCATCTACATCTCCTCTTGCACTATAAAACCATGAGCCAACACAAGATCTAGGAAGGAGAGAAAAATGAGACAAAAGAAATGAACGTTTATGATTTTTTCACGGAAAAAGGGTGCGTCTGATCAAAATGCACAAAATACAAAAAAAATAAGATAGAAGCCACAAACCCAAACCCAACCAACAAATATGACGACCACCAAGACCATTCCTCCCCCTCCTCCCCCGCCACCTCCTCTAACTCGACCAACACCTCCTTTGCCCGCTCTCTTTCCTTCCCGAGAACCCCCCGATCCATTCTCGCCCTGTGCCTCGCCCTACTCCTCGACAGCGCCATCACTTCCCCCGCCTCAAACAAAGAAGGGTTACACTTAGAGAGATGAGGCAACATCACCAGCGGAATCCCTACAAATTTGCACCCTTTTGTCGGACAAGAGAGAGTGTATGAAGCCAAAAACTCCACAGATTTTTGGTTGTAGCCCGCGATTCGTTGGGGAGAAGAGGGATAAGGGGGGATCTCAGAGGAAGGCCGAGGGAAGGGGGTGATTTGTAGAATCTGAGGGAGCCTTTGGTGTGCGTGATGAAGTCTCTTCTTGCATTGAGAGAGGTGGCTCGAGGCCAGAGAATGGGAAACAAAAATACCACAAAAGTGGCAAAAAATTGGATTTTCTTCTGTGGGCTGGGCTTGGTATCGTTGCGCATTCTCTTTGATGACCTCGAGGAATTCAGAACAACATTGAACCATATGTTTTTTGAGTCTTTCTACATTAGGAAATCATGTAAATGATAGCTAGAAGAAACAAAGAGGAAACTGGAAGGAAAAAGAGAAAAGAGAGAAAAGAGAGAAGAAAGAAAGGAAAGAAAGGAATAGACCTGCATGAAAAGATTTCAAACAAATAGGACACGATGGGAGACTCCCAAAATATGTATTCATTGCCGTCTTATTGTACGCCTCAAAAGCTTCAATCCCATCCTCGACCCCTGGCGGCCTGTCTTTCATCCACTGAGAGACTGTCTTTCGAAGATGATACGGGAAAATAAACCTACGAAAACAATCTGATGAGCCCAAAATGAACCATTGCTGAAAAAAATCTAAGAGTAACAAAACCGTTCTTTGTCCCTAATACGAAAACAACTTTTTGTATGGTGCCTCAAAGCCAACCATAGAAATTCAGCTGAGCAGAGATGACAAATCAGTGTCTTGTTTCGGGGTTTGCTGGGCGCTCGTTTTAACTTCTTTTCTTTGGGGAGGAGAACATGGGGGGCACAACTTCGCAAATGAATGAGCAATCGATCGGAACGAAACTGTCGGCCACAGACACACTTGGGGAGAGAATTGCGATAACTGGAGCTGGCCAGCTCGTTATAGGCCTTGTAGACAGAAGGGTCATCATTTTGCTCTGGGAGGGCAAGAGGGGGAGGAGAGGCAAGTTCACAAGAGATTTCTTGTGGAACAATCTGCCGAAGCTTCTTTTCTTTCACTGCACAATCCTTCTGGTGAATTCGAATCGAAGCGTAAGAAAACTCTTGCCCACAGAGGTAACAGGCGACATGTCGAAGTGGTCGGAGAGGAAGGTGCTCATTTGTCGCAACAAGCTTTTCTTCTTCGAGCAAATCTGGAGAGCAAGAGCGGAGATGAGAAAAGATGCGATCGGGACGGAACCGGCGGCCACAGGCGCATTGGGGAAGAGACTGTTTGTAACTCTCTTGGGCGAGAGCATTGTATTGCTCGTAGACATCATACGGGTCGCCCTGGTCAGAGATGTTTAATAACAAAAGAAAAACATGGAAGCTTAAAAAAAAAAAAAAACCTCTGTGGGAAGGGACATGTTGGGAGCAATAGGCATTTGAGGATAAATTTGGGACTTGTGTTCTTTGAGCCCGTGTGTTTTTTTCGTTTTCGCCATGCATTCTTTTTGGTGGATGGCAATCGAGGCAAAAGAAAACTCAAACCCACACATGAAACAAACAACATGCCGCGGAGGTTTCCCACGTCCTTCGGGAGAAACTTCTTGGTCTTCTTGGAGAAGGTGGGGAGCACAGCCTTTCAAGTGGGTGGAAATCCGATCGTGACCAAACCTACGACCACAAGGGCATTGTGGCAACGATTCTTGAAAAATTTGGGAGGCCACCGCGTTGTAAGCTGCAAAAATATCTTTCGAGTCGTTCTTTGCAAAAAATGTCAACAAGAATGAAAAGAAATGAAAAGAAATGAAAAGAAATGAAAAGAAATCACAAAAACCTGAGTCGGCAAGGGAAGGTCGGGAGGGTCAGGTAGTGCCCCACGTAACTTTGCTGGAACAAGAAATAAAACAGCCTCCATTTTGATTGGACACTCCCTTTGGTGAATCGGAATGGAAGCATAAGAAAACTCTCGACCACAAAGATAACATACAACAAAACGAGGAGGAAGTCGGCGGGATTGATCAGACAAATTGGGAGAGGCTGGCTCTTCAGAAAGGAGGAGTTGAGGGGCGCAACTTCGGAGATGGGTGAGAATTCGATCATGTCCAAAACGTCTGCCACAGATACATTGAGGGAGAGAGCTATTGTAACTCGAAAGAGAAGCTGTGTTATATTTTTCATAAATTTCTGGAGGGTCATCCTGCAAGTGATATCAGACTTCAGATCTGAAGAGAGGAAGAGAAGAGAAATACCAACAACAGCAACAAAAACAACCAACAACCAACAACCAACAACCAACAACAACAACAAAAATAACAAAAAAAAAAAAAACAAACCGCAGTCGGGATTTCCAAAGAAGGTCGCTGTGGGAAAGGCTTTCTGACCTTCTTTGGGACAATTTCCCCAACAGCTCTCATTTTGAGGGGACACTTCTTTTGATGAATAGAGATGGATGCATAAGAGAACTCGTGACCACACATGAAACACACAATGTGACGACGGCCTTCGGGGGGAGGAGAAGAGAAATTGGAATTCAAGGAGGAGAGAGAACCAACAAAATGACTTTCTTCCTCGGGAAGCACTGTTGGGCAGCATCCACGAAGATGTGTTTCAATCGCTCGATGACCAAACCTCCGTTTGCAAGAAGGGCATTGAGGAAGGGACGCGTGGTGGATGGAAGCTGCCTGCGAGTTGTATTCATCATAAGCTCTCGCAGAATAATTCTGGGAGATTAGGGTGAGCGAGAGATTCAAAAAAAAGAAGAGCTCAAAGAAAATGGGCAACCTCTCCAGGAATTGGAACCAAAGGAGGAGAGGGCAGGCTCTTTGGTCGAACTGGAGAAGGGACAATCCGAAGTTCTCTTTCCATCTTCTTGGGGCATTCACGGAGATGAATGGAGAGGGATGCATACGAAAACTCGTTCCCGCAGAGATAGCAAGTCACCACTCGTTTCCCTTTCATCGCACCCAAACCAAAAAAAGCTTGACAAGAAGAAAAAGAAAAAAAAAAACAAAAATCTTTTTTCGCCTTTTGCTTGTCATTTTTTTCAAGTTTTTGAAAATGAAACGTTCTTCGTCTTGTGGTGGACAACACTCTCTGCTGCAGAAAGCCGAGCAGAACAACAGGGAGATCAACAAATGGAATGATTGTTCGTAAAGCATTTATTAAATTTGATAAATTATATTTCGAATTCGATATTCTCGTTTTCTTCCACTTTGCTCAATACTTTGCTTTTCACTGAGCTTTTTGTTCGGCAGCCACACGAGCGCGGGCAATCCTGCCAAGGTGATCGGCCCTCTTTCTCTGTTATTGCGACATTAGAAAAGGAGAAAAACACAAACTAGCACAAAGAAAGGGGAACACATAACAAAAAAAAAGAAAAAGAAAAATAACGAACATCATAAGTGAGCCCAAAGACAGCGCACGTATCAATGAACATTTTGGACGGGTTGAATTGGATGTGAGCACCATATTCGCTGGTGGCGTAATCCCAAGGATAAGCGTGGTGGTAGTTGTGCCACCCTTCCCCAATGGCCAAAACGGAAACCAACCAATTCTCGGCGGTGGGAGAGTCAGGGCGGTAGGGGCGCATTCCACTGTAGTGAGCCAAAGAGTTCACACACCAGGTGGCATTAAGAATAACTGTTCAAAAGAAAGGGTAAGAAACTAAAAACAAACACAAACAAAAAAAAAAAAAAAAAAAAAAAAAAAAAAAACAAACATGCGTATTTCATGTAAGACAAAGTCAACGACACAAACCAATCCTCACCCCAGCAAACAATAGGGATGATAGTAGGGATCCCAAAGCAAAACAACATCGCAAGAGGGAAGTAATACTTCTTCTGGAACATAACCACTCCATCCTTGTTCAAATCTTGCATGTGGACAGCTCTCCCAGAGTCGACAACCTTTTGTTCTTTCTTCAAGAACAACCACCCGCAATGAGAGAAGAAGAATCCAAACCCAGAGTTGTGGGGATCTTTGTCGGTGTCGCTGTGTCGGTGGTGAGCCCGGTGGTCACGAGACCAGTGCCAGATGGACCCTTGGTTCGCCCCGGAGTTGCAGAGCATCAAAAAAATTCTGACGGGGAGAGAGGCAGAGTAGGAACGGTGAGACCACAAGCGGTGAGCTCCAGCGGTGATCCCCAAGCCATAAAGGGCGTGGAGGGCGACGCAAAACAAAAGGGACTTGTAAGAAGCAACAGGGAGGGCGGTGAAGATCCCCATGAAGGCCCAAAGGTGCACAAATCCGAGGTAGCTGATGTTGAACCAGTGGAGCTGGGGACCGAGAGCTTTGCATTTTTCGATCGTCGAGGAGAAAGAATGAGCTGTGGTCGCAAGCCACCCATCAGGAGAGACGAGGGAAGTGGCACGGGCTTTTTGAGTAAACCCAAGGAAAAGGATGGAGAAGGGGAGGTAAAAGGCTTCCAAAGGAAGAACCTCGTAGTAGTGAAGAGGGGCAATGGTGAGAGTGAGGGCAAGGACCAACTCAAGGAGAAGGTCTCTCTTTTTCCAGTACAAAAATTCGCACATCATGTAGTGGGAAGGAACCAAGGAGCAGATAGTTTCCCACAAGGAGGAGAAGACAAGCTGGGGAGAACAGCCAGAGTTGCCAGAGGAATCCAACAAGGAAGGAGAAGCGGAAAGGACCTCAAAGGCGCGATCGATTTTGTAGAAGGGGACGGACTTAAGGAGATCCTCAGCAGAGGGAGGAAGAGAGGGGAAAAGAGCGATGATGGCATTGGCGTTTTTCTTTGAAAGATGACGAAGGTTCAATTGCATAATCAAAGCAGGGAACAACCACAGCTTGATGAACACTGTCAGAAACTGGTTGGGCTAAAGGGAAGAGAGGAGTAAGTAACCCGGAAGAAGAAGAAGAAAAACATAACAAAACAAAACAAAACAAACCCCAAAGTAATAGCAAATGCAAGACATCAAGGCAACAAAGAAAACACGGCTAATCCAACTCTCCATCAAAGGGAAGTTGGTGAGCTCTCTGGCGATGGCGTTGGCGGTCTTGGAGTCAAAGTACGCGTATTGCCTGCACTCAGAACCGACCAGGTACAACATGGACATCCCACACCCGGTCAGCAACATCCCAACGAGGGCCAAGTAAGAGGGCATGTACAAAGTAAACATGACACCGAGGGTAACCAAGCTGAAGGTTTTCACCATCACTCGCACAGCCATGCCGGCATCTTTCTCATAAAGTTCCTTGGGAAGAACAAAGGGAGAGCTGGTGCTTTTCTCTTTGGGCTTGTTGTCCAAACCCTGAGAAAGCTCAGCCGTCTCAATCACTTCTGCACTAGCCATGCCAAAAGACGAACGAACGAACAAAATGTGGCGGAACGAAGAAAACTTGTTCTGCACGAAACACACGGCCTTGTGCCGCTGTTTTGTGATGACGCAGTTTTTTCCTCGTCATTTTTTGCGTCATTCTTTTACCGCGCTAAAAAAAGCCCCCAATTTTTTTTTGCCAAAAACATTTATGTGAGTTTCTCTGTGATCATGAAAAAAATTCTCTGGAATAACCGAACGGGTTTTTGGCTAAAAAATGTTACCACCTCATTGGTTATCGTCAACAAAATGCTCCCTCCGGCGGCACTTTGTCCACCCTTTTCCTTGTTTTTGATCAAAGGCTCTCCCTTTTGTAGACTCTTGGCAAAGACAACCTTATTTTCAAGAAATTTCTTGACAGTTTTCTTGGCGACTTTCTTTACAATTTTATTTATTTCAGCCCCCCTTTTTTTCCCCCCCTGGTTCGGGCAAATGCTCAGGGATACAAAACGAAGTTTTTTCCGGATTTGCATTCTCACTTTCTGCCGAGAACAGGGGCCACCCCCAAAATCCTCTTTCGAAGATCCCTTTTCTGCTTTTTTAGCACTTTTTCCATCTCTTTTTCTCTCTCCCTCACTTCTTGTCCTCTTCCACTTCTTCATAATAATATTCGTACTCATCATCGTCTTCCTCAAGAGGGATGTCCACGAGCTCCGGGGGGGTGTTCTCACGGAATTGTTTGGCGACCCAGCTCCCCTGTGGGTTGATGGATTTTGTTTAATTTTCAGAAAAGAAAGAAAAGAAAGGAAAACCAGAAAACAAAACAAAAACAATATCTCAACCCACCCACTCAAACCTCCCAAGCATTCTCCTCTTTTTGTCTCTCCAAGGCCTCCTTTGCTTCATCTTCTGTAGGCATAGCTTGGACCAATTCATCTTTTGCATCTTTCTGTTGTTGGTGTTGTTAATGTTGTTGGTTGGAGGAGTGGTTCGTTACAACCTAAAATGACCAACCTCCAAAAAATGATCAAAAATAAAAGAAAATGCAGCAAAACCACCACAACCAACCGCCATACCTTGGGGGCCACCTAAATGGGGGAGGGAAGGGGTGAGGGAGGGGATGTGTAAGTGTGAGTGTGAGTGTGAGTGTGAGTGTGAGTGTGAGTGTGAGTGTGAGTGTGAGTGTGAGTGTGAGTGTGAGTGTGAGTGTGAGTGTGAGTGTGAGTGTGAGTGTGAGTGTGAGTGTGAGTGTGAGTGTGAGTGTGAGTGTGAGTGTGAGTGTGAGTGTGAGTGTGAGTGTGAGTGTGAGTGAATGTGAGTGTGAGTGTGTGTGTGTGTTCAAACCACGCCAAGCAAGTGCAGCGCCACTAAAACAACCAGAAGCAAGAGTACCAACCATATCTTTTTTCCCACGAACCCTTTCAAGTGTGCACTCAGTCAACCTTTGTTTTCGAGAGAGAGAGAGAGAGAAAAAGAGAGATGAGCGAAAAGGGAAGGAAAGGGGAAGGGGAAGGAAAGGGGAAGGGGAAGGAAAGGGGAAGGAAAGAAAAAAGGGAACGAACGAGAAAAGGCCTGCTGCTGCAGAGAAACCTTTGGCACTCCTCATACCCTGTATTATTATTATTATTTTTTGGTAAAATGTCAACAACAACAACAACAACAACAACGAAACAACAACAATAACAACAACGACAATAACAACAACAACAATAACAACAACAACAACAACAACAACAATAACAACAACAACACAAGTAACAACAAGTAACAACAATAAATAATAAGAAAACAAACATTTCTTCCAACATCTTTGAAGTGCTTCACCACCTAATTTCATGTGTCAGTCTTCCAACACAAAAACAATCACCCACAACCACCAATAAAACCTGCTCTTTGGCTGATCTCTCTCGATTTAGATGTGGTTCTGGCCCCATTGTATTGAAGAGAAACCCCATAAAAAAACCAAACACCCCACCTAGAGGGAGAGAGAGTGGAGGAGGGAGGGAGGAGAAAGGTGAATAGAAAAACTAGTTGTGCCTAATCACCACACACAAACCCATGACCACAGCCATTCCCGTTTTGACAGCACAATTTTCGTTCATTAGCACAGTTATTGGGTTCTCTTCCATTGCCCAGGGGGCTTTGTAGACGATTTTATTTTTGTTTGGTTTCTGAAAAGGGGTTAGGGGGAAAGTTTCTTTTTTTCTTTTTCTTTTTCTTTTTCTTTTTCTTTTTCTTTTTCGTTCTCTCTCTTTCTCTTTTCCTTTTCTTTTTCCTTTTCTTTTTTCTTATTTTTTTCTTTCTGTTTCTGTTTCTGTTTTCTTTCTTTTCAGAAAAAAGAAAACCCTCCCAACCCCTCTTCCAACCTCATCTTCCTGTGGGTCCGCCATGGGAAAAAAAATATGGGAGAAAAGAGAGAATGCAAAGAAACAAAGGTGGATTTCGAGGAAAATTGGCCCTATTATCGGCAACGGATTCTGGGCTTGTTTCATTGTTTGGGTTATGGGTTATGGGTGGTTTTTTTTCCTGGTGCATAGAAGGCTGTGCAAGGTCGAGCAAAGGGGTGGTGGAAAGTTTTTGGGGTTTAGGTACAGAAACATCCAGTTTTTTTTTGGTTTTTAATCATTAAAAATTAAGTAAAATCTAAAATTAATCTCTTCCCTCCCTCCAAGTCCCCGCTCCCATTGACTCTTCGGATTTTGTCAGAAATTCTGGCTGATGGGGCATGGGACCACGTTGTTCAACAGAACTTCTATGGCTTTCTTTGCAAAAAAGCACTAAAATAGGATAAATATTTAAAAATGCTTCGATTAAATCGTTTTTTGTTTTTGCTCTGGGGGAAGAAAGGGGGAGGGAAGGGGGAAATGAGAAGATGGAGCTATGACAAACACATACACCTGCACACATACACACACATACAGACACATACATGCATACATGCACACATGCACATATGCACACATATGCACACACACGCACACACACGCACAGCCACCCCAAACATACCCAGTCAACACGATCTTTCCACTCACAAACACAATGACACACACACGAGGCGAAGTCATTCGGAACATCAACCCAGGAAACAACTCAGGTTCATAAGAACAAAACTGAGAATGTTCAGAAGCAAGAGCCTGGGGAAAGGGAGAGAAAAGGAGGTGAGAGGGAGAAAGTATTCTGTATTTTTTGAGTCAAATCTATGACTTGATCTACAGATTAATCCTAAAAAAGGAAAACCAAAACCTCTAATCTTATGGGAAATCTGACATCACAACACCCCACAACATTGTGAACTTTAAAATTTTGAACTGTTGCTTCTTTAAATTGGAGCCGTTTTAAGATCAAAACAACTTTTTTCAGGGAGAGAAAACAGTCCCCCTGCAACAGAATGTGAGAAAGAGGAAGGGAGGAGAACGAGAACCATGACAAATAAGAAGACGAAAAATTTTGAACCTCACTCTTTGCTCCAGCAGACACGATTTTTCCAGAAGAAAAAATGAGAGCTGTGGCTTTTGGGTCCCTATTTGAAAGTAAAATGAGGAAAAGAAGGGGAGAGGGAGAAAGTGAGGGTGGGGATTCATTTCTCGCAATTAAGAAGATGCTTTTTTTTGCTCTCCCTCCCTCCCTTCCTCCCTCCCTCC
>MUHK01007345.1:0-10986 GCA_002151225.1 Paramoeba pemaquidensis
AGAGAGAGAGAGAGAGAGAGAGAGAGAGAGAGAGAGAGAGAGAAAGGGGCCAGTAATTTTTATTTTTATTTTTACCAGCCATCTTCTGTTGTTAATGTCGAAAGTGACCACTCTCAACCCTTTGTGGTGATGACCAACCAAAAGCAATGGTGAGTGAGTGGATGGGTGGGGTTGGCGGTTGTTTTTTTGGTTATTTTTTGGGGGGGGCTTCAAAACCCCAATCCCAAAATGGTGGATTAATGGGGTTTTGTTTTGTTTTGTTTTGTTTTGTTTTGTTTTGTTTTGTTTTGTTTTGTTTTGTTTTATTTTATTTTATTTTTGACATTCTTTTTCAGGGAAAATTGTTCTGGGACTCTTCTCAGAAAGCTTGTTTTTGACGTTCTTTTTTCCTCTCTTTCCCTCTCTTTCTCTCTTTCCCTTCTCTCATTCCGCCCCCAAATAACATAAATTCAACCAACAACAACAACAGGGTAAAACCGATGTTCCATGGCCAAAACTAGCTAATTCACTCCAACAACAATTTTTGTTGGCCACCAGACAGAGTATGGGAGAGCCTGTAAGGTAAGCGAGAAGGGGAAGAAGGAAGAACAAGGAAGGAGGGGAGAGGCCTCTTGTTGTTGTTTCATTTTCTTTGAAAGCCTTTTTTTTTTTTTTTAACACAAACCAAACTCACCAACCAACCTTTACCTTATTTTCTCTCCCCTCCCCTCTCCTCTTTTAGGGGTCTCTCCTGTTATGATATGTCATATGTGTGTGAAAGATTTTTTAAAGCTGGCGGAAATATCAGTTTAAAAGAATTTGAACGCTTTTGGAACTGGTATGGCAAGTGTTTGCAGGTAAGGGAGATTATATTGATTTGTTTTTCCTTTTTCTATTGTTTTTTTTTTTCTTTTTTCTTTTTCTTTTCTTTTTTTCTTTCTTTTCTTTCTTTTCTTTCTTTTCTTTTCTTTCTTTCTTTCTTTTTTTATTTATTGATTGTTTCTTTCTTTCAGGTTTTGAGATTCCAGAGACATATTTCTCAACTATGGCAACGTGGGTAAGGCATTGTTGCTGTTGTTGTTATTGCCGTCATTGTTGTTTGTTGTAATTGTTGTTACTGTGATTTATTTTTTATTCATTTATCCCTTTCCTTCCCTTCTTTCTCCTCCTGCAGACTTTTCTATGGGTTTATGACCAGAGAAGATGTCCGTGCGGCCCTCTCAATCCAACCCCCGGGAGCATTTATCATTCGATTCAGTGAAAGCCACCCTGGTACACACACACACACACACACCAACCACAACAATAGACAGACAGACACGCCTGTTTACTCACTGACTCTCCCCCTCCCCTCTCTCTGCTCAGGACGGTTTGGAGTTGCCTACATTTCAACAGACACCCCCCCCCATTTGAAACATTATCTTGTTAAGCCCACTGATACTGGTATTTTCTCCCTCTCTCCCTCCCTCCCTCCCTCCCTCCCTCCTTCCTCTCTTCCCCCCCTCTCTCTATTGCTCCTGGCTTTCTGTCCTCTCTTCGTTCGTTTATTAACACACACACAGCCGCCGCTAAAATCACCCTTCCTGATTTTCTTCGTGATAAACCCCAGTTTTCGCATGTAGCCTTTTCTTTTTGTCAATTCTCATTTTATCGTGCTTTTTCTCATCTTTTTTCCCCTTTTTTTTCCCTCCCTTGCAAAAAAAAGATTCTCCAACTTCGCCCGGACCCCTCTGGTCGACCACACTTTGAATTAAGGGTATATTCTGGGTGNGTGGGTGGGTTTCCTCAAAAAAAAAAAATGACACTAACATCACCAACAACATCACCAGGAAAAACACATAGCTTTTGGGTTTTTTTACTCCAACAGAGACGAGGGAATCAATGAAGAAGGTTATGACCCTTTGTAAAAACAAAAAGAAAAGAAAAGAAAAAAGAGGTGGGGGAGGGGGGAAGAGGAGGGAAAGGGTGCAACCCTCTGTAAATCCCTTTGTAAAAAAAAGAAAAAAAGGGAGAGGAAAGGAGGAGGAACGGGGAGGTTTTCCCTTTCTTGCGAATTTGCTCTTTTGAAATAAAAGAAAGAAAAAAAAAACTAAAAAAAACGAGGGGCGGAAAGAAACAAATTTATTTCTTTTGGTTTGATTTACTTTGCAAGACGGATAGTTTGGACCTCCGTGTAGGAAGTAATGTCAGCCTAATTGGGACGTAAGAAAACAAGGAAAAAGAAAGGGGGAGATCGTGGGGAAAGAAAGAGAAAAAAAGAAAAAAAACACTCACCGAGCCACACTCTCGCCCAATCCCACTCTGTTTGTACCCACCAAATGGCCCCCCAGTGGGAGTCAAATGGTCATTCACCCACACTGTCCCAGCCTCCAACCTAGTGGCCAACTCATTTGCCTTTGCCACATCACTTCCCCATACACTTCCTCCCAAGCCCAAGTTGCTGTTGTTTGCTCTTTGAATGGCTTCTTCATCGCTCTTTCGGAAAGGAAAAGGAGAATGAGATGGGAAAGGAAAAGGAAAAGGAAAAGGAAAAGGAAAAAGGAAAAGGAAAGCAAGAGGACAAAGAAAGGGGGAAAAGAAAAGGAAAAAGAAAAAGAAAAAGAAAGGAAAGGAAAAGGAAACCGAAAAAGGCATGACAGGAATAACAGGGCCAAATTGCTCTTCATCCACAATTCTATGCCCTTCTTTCACATTGGTGACAACAGTTGGTGGGTAAAAGAAGCTGCATAAAAAAAGTGAGCAAAAGGAGGGAGAAAGAGCGTGGCGGGGAAGGAAGAAAGGGAAGAGAAGTACCCAGATCGGTCAAGGGGAGCTCCTCCGGAGAGGATCTTAGCTCCGTTATTTTTCGAATCTTCAACAAATTCCTTGATCTAAGAGAAACAGGGGAAAGGAAGAACAACGGTGAGTTTGTGATTTGGCCTTCCAAAAGAAAGAAGGAATACCTTGTTAAACTGCATCTCATTATTCAAAGGCCCATACTGCACGCCTTCCTCAAACCCATCTCCCACCTTGGCATTTTTCGCACATTCAACCAACTTTTCAACAACTTCATCAAATACACTTTCATGAACATACATGCGCTTAATTGCAACGCAAACTTGCCCAGTGTTCGCCATAGAGGCCCCAAAGAGCTAAGGGAAAGGGAGGAGAGGGAAGAAAGAGATAAGAGGGGAAATCGAATGGAAAAATGATCCTGCAACAGGAAAAGAAAGGAAACAATGATAAACCTGTTGACCGTATTTTTCAACATCAAAGTCAGATCTGACAATTGCAGCATCATTTCCACCCATTTCCAAAGTAAGTCGCTTCACATCATTGGAAGCCCCTTGGTAGATTTTCTGAAGAACTTTAGTGTGAGAGAGATGGGGGGTGTTCAAGAAAGAGAGGACCGTTTGAGAGAGAGAGGGCCGTTTGAGAGAGAGGGCCGTTTGAGAGAGAGAGAGAGAGAGAGAGAGAGAGAGAGAGAGAGAACCTTTCCAGTGGCCACGGAACCAGTGAACGAAACTTTCTTGATGTCCTGGTGATTGGACAAGAAAGAGCCCACATTGAATTCTTTTTTATCAGAACCACTTTAAGCAAATGAATTAATAAACAAGCAAAAACCAAATGAGATTTCAAAAAAAAAAAAACCTCACAACATTCAGAACACCAGCAGGGTAAACATCTTTGAGAAGTGAGCCAATTTTGAGAGCAGTGAGAGGTGTGAAAGGGGAAGGCTTCAACACAAAGGTATTTCCTGAGAGAGAGAAAGGATGAGAAAAGAAAGAAAAGTGGAGGGAAAAAAGGGGGAAGAAATTGAAAGAGAAGAAAACCCAAAGCCACAGCAGGAGCGACCTTGCAGAAAGCGCAAAACACGGGAAAATTCCAACTGGAGGTATTTATGAGAAAGAAAGAAAAGAAAAGAAAAGAAAAGAAAAGAAAAAAAGCAAACGGAGCGATCCCAGCCACAACACCAATAGGCCTCCTCCTCACTTCAATCCTCGCGGTCTCAGTATCAGACAACACCTCCACAGGGGGCTCCAACTTTGCAGTGGACCTAAAGAGTGATGCGGACCACTTCACCTCTTCTGTCGCATTGGCGAGGGGTTTTCCCTTGAAGAAGAGAATTACAAACAGTGACAAAGGAAAGAGAAAAAGGGGCTCCAAAGAGATACCTGCTCTTTAACAAGCAAATCGGCAAGTTCTGCGACTTTAGATTCGAGAATATCTGCCGCCTTGTTGTGATATACCTATAGAGGTCAAAGAAGTTCAGCAACTGAAGGGGAAGGGAAGGAGGAAGAGAAACATACAGCTCGCTCGGCTCCAGAAAGGGCTGCCCACTTTGGGTAAGCAGATTTAGCAGCAGCAACAGCTTGTTCGGCCTGGGGGAGAAGAGAAAAGAGGGGGAAGGGGGGGAGGGGAGTTGAGAAAAAACAAACAAACAAAACAGAAAACAGCGCCATCACCTGCTCCTTACTGGCATGGGGAGCCTCAGCCAAAACTTGCCCAGTAGCAGGGTTGATAACTGAGAAGGTTTCAGCCGCAGCAACCAATTTTCCATCAATCAACAATTCAAATTTGTCAGCCATTTTTTTTTTTGTTTTGGAGCGAGAAAGAGGGTGGACAAGCGAAAAAAGAGGGGGTCTTTGCAGGAGATTTGGAGAATTTTCTCCAAAACTCTGCTCATGTTTTCAGCGAATGAAAAACCAAAAAGGGAACCTCTGGGTGCATTGGCTTGAGATGCACCGAAATATTTTTCGAGGCAAATATTTTGAAGTTTCCTCCTTCCCCGCAGATTGTCGATGGCTTCCCCCTCATCCAGTGAGGCACTTTGTTATGGTTTCATTTTTTGTTTTTCGAGAAATTCAAACACCTTTTTCAAAAATTGGCGCCGCGATTGTTGAGGAATAAAAATACTTGTTATTTATGAGTTCCTAGGAGTGTTTCGTCGATCGAAAAGTGCAATTCGAGACCTTTTGTGCCATCTGGACTTGATTGCAGTAGGTCGACTGCTTTCCCATCCCACGCTGCCTTCGGTGAGACACCTCCTTTTCTTTGGCAAAGGCGTATCCGCCTTGGCTGTACTTTGACTTATTCTCGAACCTCTCCCTCGTTTCATTCAAATCTTCGATCAGAGGAACCAATGCAGGATCGGCACCCGAAAGGGAACCTCTCACTTCCTTCAAGGCACAATCCAAGGTCTCCCTTGCCGAGTCCAGCTGATTCAATTCGGCGAGTCGAACGGCGTCGTTCAAAACTTCTGCCACTTTCATTCTATTTTTCTCTTTGTCCACCCTGCGCATCAGGATGTGAGCAAAGCGAAAAGAAAAAGAGAAAAGAGAAAAAGAGAAAAAAGAGAAAAAAGAGAAGGGAAACAAACTGATAAGAAACAACAGCAGCGGAATCATCAACCGGACGCGCAAGATTGCAATAGGCCTTCGAGAGAACCATACCAATCCCCTTCCCTTTGTGACATGTCATATCGAGATAGGAACCAGAAGTAGAGAAAAGAGGAGAGGAAGAGGCATCTTCGGGGCAATCACGAACACACAGCGTGAAAACGATATCTTTCTTTTCCTCTGACAACATATCGGGTATGGTAATCTCTGCACTTTTGCCGTCGTTGGACTTGGACACCGCGTAGGTCGTATTGATTTTTTGAATCGTTGAATAATCATTCTCACAAGTCAGCTTCAAAACAACCTCCTGAGCAGCCACAGACAAAAGCCCACCCAAGCAGGTGGCGAATGCGTCGCCCACCAAATCGAGATTTTCGATGAAAGCAAAGCTCCCATTCGAAATTTCGGCAATGTTCGTCAGTGTTTTGGCATCATGGTCCATCCCGAAGCCAAAGCAATGGATCGGCACTGCATTTTTCGCTTGCCACTTGCGCAATTCATCTGAGGATGGCGCTCCTCCCTAAATGGGGGGTGGAGAGATCACGAGTGAGGAACGAAAAAAAAGAAGAAAAAAAAAGAAGAAAAAACCTGCCCATCGGTCAACAGCATGATTGCTGCAACAGGGTTCTGGGTGGAACGCCTCTTCAAGCAGTCCAAACCAAACGTCAGACCACTCTTGATGTTGGTGCCCCCGCGCGCATGTAAGTCTGTTTGAACAGAACGATCCATGCTAAGTCTCCCCTGTTCACTGCATCTCTTCAGACCGAAAATATGGGAAACTCGATGGTCAAAAGCAACAACAGAAAGCCGGTCGCAAGCTTTGAGCTGTGTGATCAGATAAGAAAGTGCTTCTTTCACGAGTGCCAATTTTTGCCCTGACATCGAGCCAGAGCGATCAACAACAGCAACAATATCACAAGGAGGGCGTTCCGTGTCGACACTTTCGTTTAAGGGCGCCTGTTGCAAAGTGAGTGAATGACCAAAAAAAAGAAACAAAGGGAAGGGGTTACCCACCTTGAGGGAAGCAATTGCACTGATAACGGTCGAACGTTTACAAGAGAGTTGGTCTTTTTCCACATCAACCGTCAATTGCAAACCCTCCTTTCCAGAGGAAGAGGAGGACGAGGACGAAGAGGATGAAGAGGACGAAGAGGACGAAGAGGACGAAGAGGACGAAGAGGAGGAAGAGGGTCCCAACGGTTCCTCTTCCAGGAAGGAATCGTTGGAGGAATCTTTCGGTATTTGGTTTTGTGAAAAAACTCGCTGTGGCATTTTTCGTTTGCTCATGGGCATTTGTTGTTGCATTTGTTGTGGGGCCCTTTGCTGTTGGATCACGGTTATTTGTTGTTGGATTGGGGGCATTTGTTGTGGTGGGGCAGCAAGTTGAGGAACGTTGGCACGACAAAGAGGACACTGTTGGGTCGGTGAAAGATTAATGGAATTTTTGATGCATTCAAAATGGAATTGATGACCGCAGGCTGTGGAAAAGAGAGCTTTCCCGCTTCCTGGAGAAAAAAAAAGCGGTCAGCAAAAAAAAAAAAAAAAAAAAGGGGGGGATTGGGCAAAACAACTCACCTTGCAAGGATTCGAAACAGATAGGACATTCGTTTTGCGAGGACATCTTGGTTTTTACACAACAAAACAAGACCTCGGGGTCTGCAACGAAATCCCAGGTTGCGAAATCATAGGTTGCTTTTCACCGAAAGAAATGAAGCGAAGAAATAATCTCTATTTGGGACGGATCCGATATTTCTGAGTGGAAAAACACATTTGTTGGAAGAACTTTCTCCCATTTTTTTTGGGAGAGAGAAGTCGGGACTTATAAGGGGAACTTTTTTGAATTTTTTTTTTTTTCGTTTTTCGATACGTTGAAAATGCCTCCGTGGATGGTTGGGGTCCGGCTTGCTGGGCACAACACAATTCCAAAGTTCCCCTTCCGGTGCATGTAAGATGGGAAACGGAGCCTCCACGACCAAAGAACCAAGCACTCCTTCCAGAAATGGCTTTTCCTTCCCCTTCAACCCCAAACTAGGATCTCCTGCTCGATCCCCCATGTCTCCTCCCAGAAAAAGACAAGGAGGAGCACAAATCTCCCCAGGCTCGCACACTCGGACGGTCTCTCGGAGTACATTGAAAGAGACTGACGACCAGGACTACGTTGTCGATAAGAAGACGCAGGTTGGAGAGGGGTCCTTTGCTACCGTGTGCATGGGAACCAAGGTCAGCACCGGAGAAAAGCTTGCTGTCAAGGTGATTGCGAAGGAGAAAGTACCCCCCGAGATGTGTCACTTGATCGAGTGCGAATTTGATATAATTCGCAAACTGAACCATCAGAACGTGATCAGTGTCGAGCACGCGACGGAAGACGAGAATTTCATCTACATCTACATGCCGTATTATGGTGGCGGGGACCTTCACTCCTTCATTGATGAGTATGATTACCTCGCGGAGAAAGTCGCTTTCAAAATTTTCTACCAACTCGTCGACGCCGTCGACCACTGCCACTTAAACGATGTCATCCACCGAGACATCAAGCTTGAGAATATGTTGATGGATAACCCAGCGGATATGAACGTTACTCTAATCGATTTTGGATTTTCGGTGGAGAGAAAGGAAACCGATCCTCTCCTTGATGATTTCCCTGGAAGTCCTGCGTATGCTGCTCCCGAATTGATGCAGGTTTTTTGCTCTTTTTGATTTTTTTTTTCCCCTGATTTTCTTTTTCTTTTTTCTTTTTCTTTTTTCTTCTCAATTTCGCTTTTCTTTTCTCGTTCTCACCCATTTTTTTTTCCAGGCCATCCCCTACCCTGGCTACTCTTCGGATGTTTGGGCCATGGGTGTTGTCTTGTACATCTGTGTCACGGGAGAATACCCCTTCTGGTCTGACAACCGACGGGAAATGTATGAGCAGATCATTGGGCTTCAGTTGGATTTCACTAATTACCCCCACGTTTCCTCTTCTTGCCGCGACTTGCTTGAGAGTATGTTGAACAAAGATTGGAGACAGAGGCCAACCATGGAGCAAATCCGCGCACACCCTTGGTTCCAGCAATTCAAACACCTACAAAAACCTGCGGTCCGACGATCTTCGACAGCGGACGAGCGAGCCTCCGGAGAGAGGAAAACGCCCAAGACTCCCACAACTCCCAGGAGCGGGACCAAGTGGACTCCAAAGGTGACATGGAAGAAGAGGAAGCTGGTATTCTAAAGGAGAGTGTGGTTGTTGGTGTTGGAGGATCTGGGTGGGTGGATTGGGTGGGGGTTTGACAACAAGCCCCTCGTGTTTTTGTAGGAAAATCTTTTTAGTTTGGCCGCACTTTTCAATTGGATACTAATGTTGAGGAAGGATTTGTGTCCTTTCTTTCTTTTCCATGATAGTCCCCCTTTTGTACATAAAAATCTTATTCAAAGTTATTTTTTCATTTTCATACCATTTGTTGTTTTTGAATGGATTCAACGAATCTCTTCGAGTCGTTGGATCTCCAGATTGAGAGCGCCAATATCCTCCTCCAATTTATGAATCTCCTCCGTCAACAGTCGAGAAATAAGCGAGTCTTCAGTTTTCAAAAGAGAGGAAAAGGCAGATTTTTTTGTTTGTTCAGTGGCGTGTAACCGCACCCGCAATCCCTCAAGCTCATTGCTCTCCCTCGATGTTTCATCTCGGTGGTTTTCTTCAAGAGGCTCTTTCTCCTTGTGCCAACCTCCTTCCTCTCGAGCAAACTCATGGTTATCAATCCTCCAAGACTCAATCCGTTTTGCCTCTCTTTCGTGTTGGAGCTCTAACATTTCCTCGACTGAGGGAGGGGGGAACAACGTTCCGTCCAGCCAACAGGATAAAACGAGGGCAAAGGCCACTCCAACTGCCAACAAACCGGCGTGTTGATCAATCTGTCGCGACATCTGCGCGGTCCCCTTGAAAAAGAGCAGAACACAACAGCAAGGGAAAGAGCAGGACGGGGAGTTGCGATAAAAGGCAGGTGGAAACGAGGTTT
Source organism: Paramoeba pemaquidensis (assembly GCA_002151225.1). Classification (NCBI taxonomy): domain Eukaryota; phylum Discosea; class Flabellinia; order Dactylopodida; family Paramoebidae; genus Paramoeba; species Paramoeba pemaquidensis. The sequence goes on from MUHK01007345.1 coordinate 9,350, forward strand.
TTTCGGTGTCGCGAGAGGGGAAAGACAAAGAAAGGAAAGTGTTTGGAAAATGTTTTTTTTTTTTGTTTTGTTTTTTTTTTTTTGTTTTAATGTGTGTTTTGGGAAGAGTAAATTATTAGCACTTCTCGGCGATAAGACCGTCGTTCCAGAAGTAGAAACGGGGGGTGACACCATCTTCGGCCCAGTCACCGAGGATAACCATGGCATCAGCATCCATCTGGGAACCATAGTAGAATTGGTAATCGTTGAAGTTACCCAAAACCTTCTTCACAAAAGCCTGGGCCTCAGCTTGGAACTTGGCGGAGCGCTCGGGGTTCTCAGTCTTAAGGCGGACGAGGAGCTTCTTCATGTAAACCTTGATGTAAGCCATGAAGCTCTTCTTGTCGAACTGGGTCTCGGACAAACCGTGAGCGTCAACAACGTTGATGACAGAAACGGCCTCAGCATCAGCAACACCACCGTCGTCCTCATCTCCCCCAATTCCGTAGTCCCCACCGGAGACCTTAGTGACACGCTTGCCAGTCACCTTGAGGATGCACCCATCGACAACCTCGACAGGGTACACATCAGAGCAGAGCTCATCCTCGTTGAAGCAATCCTTGTAGATCTTCATGTTGGTTAAAGGCGAAGCGAGTGAACGAACACGAACAAAAAAACGAACAACAAAAAAAAGAAAAAGAAGGAAAAGGGGTAGTAAAAATAGGGCGCTATTTAAGCATCGATGATGTGTCACATACCTCTGCCCAAAAGAGGACGACACGTGTGCATCCTTTGTTGGTTCAATTCAATGCCAAATAAGTGTGAAATATTACCCAAAAAAGCCCAACAAAGGTCTTTTGCAAAGAGAAACACAACAAGAAAAAGACCCAGCAAAAGACCTTGACTTGTCAGAATCAAGATGATTTGTTTAAACAAGTGGAAGAGCCAATCTCAGACATCACAAAACCAAACCCAAACAAACAACCAAACAAAACTGACAGCAAAAAATAAAATAAAAAAAAAAGAAGCCCCCTGGATGAGAATGACTGAAATAAAGGACTGTCCCGAAATTTTTGAAAATATTTCTCTTGTCTCTCAAACTTTTGTGTGTTGGTTGTTCGAGGAAAGGGAGGATGAGGATGGAGCGGCAGAAAAAAAAAGTGAACAACCTCATTTGTTCTCGTTCAGATCATTATCCTGAAAACATCCACCGGGACTCTTCCATCTGTGATATTTTTGACCTTGTTCGTTTGCCTTCCTCTTCTTCTTTCCCGAAGAAGGCGATATCCCCAAAACAACCACCGCTTGGAGACAAGTGGGGGGAGGAGGGGTGGATTTTATGCCCTCTTTCTCCAATCTCTCGAGGAGAGTCGTGGCGAGGAGAAGGAGAAGGAGAGGGGGAAGAGGACAAGAATGAAAAGGGGGAGGGTGAAAAAAAAAAAGAAAAAGAAAAAGAAAAAGAAAAAGAAAGAGGAAGAGAAAAAAGAAAAAAAAAAAGAGATAGAGAAAAAGAAAAAAAAAGAGAAAGAGAAAGAGAAAGAGAAAGAGAAAGAGAAAGAGAAAGAGAAAAAGAAAAAGAAAAAGAAAAAGAAAAAGAAAAAGAAAAAGAAAAAGAAAAAGAAAAAGAAAAAGAAAAAGAAAAAGAAAAAGAAAAAGAA
>MUHK01007355.1:1647-12497 GCA_002151225.1 Paramoeba pemaquidensis
GTGGAGTTCATTTGGAACATAACGATACTGAAACTTCATCACCCCAGAGAAATTCAAATGAATAATTCTTGATAAAAATCCCGCGCGAGAAACCACAAGAACTCACGAGCCTTTTGAAATCCCGCGTGAGAAAGCCACTTAAGCCAGAAGATGGAAAACGATTTTGAAATAAATCCATAAAACTGGAAAACAATTTTTGAAAGCCAGAAGATGGAAAACGCAACATAGTACATAGTACATGACTGAACGAAGTGAAGGAGTGTACTATGTACTATTTATGCTTTGAAATCCAGTGTGAGAAACCACAAAATTACTCTTTAAAATGACTGTGTGCCCTCGAAGACTGTCGTCTTCTCACGCCTCCGCTTAAGCCCACACAGCCACGTACCGTTGCAACCATTTTATTATTTAATTTTGTGTAGTTGCGATTTGAGCACAATTTTTTGTTTTTACTTTTTGTTTTCCGTTTTTTTTATTTTAAAGGAATTTTTCAACACATTGAGCAACTGCGTGAGAGACTCGTGAAGGGAAAAGGATAGCACCGGATTAATGTACACTACTGTCCAAATGTTTTGATTTTGCCACGAATTGTTTTTGTATTTTTTCGTTAATAACATAACATAAATATGTTTGTTGTTGCACAGATACACCAAGGTTGCTCTTGATTGTTTGGCTGTGTACTTCTCGAATACGTTACCATATGGATCCATGGCATAAAGAGAGATGGTGTTGGGGTGGTATCGTTCAATCCATTTAATCTGCTCACTCACAGAAACTCCCTTTTCATAATTAATATTTAATGCACTCATTTCCTTCTTTATTTTTTCTCTGGTTACTCTCTTCAACTTAGTTTTTCCTTCACAACTCTCTGCAATATGTCTTAAAACACAGAGAAAGTCATTGTATTGTTGTTCAAGGTCAATTCCATTTAAATCGTTCAAAAATTTGTATTGTAAACTCACCCTGCCATGAAGAAGATTGGGGAGGTGGTGAAGCTGGTGTTGGGGTACAAGTCTTCACAGGAACCATTTATTACGTATTTTTCCCGGCGGTTGAGAGATTCCTCTGGGATACTCTGAGGCGTGTCTTGGATTCCTCTTTTCTTTGTCTTTTTCTTCTTTTTTTGCCAGAAAGATTTGGAAACTAAAGTAGACTCGAGTGACCTGATTTGGAACGCCTAAAAAATAAATCTTACAAGAAGATTATATTTGATCAAAATGCATTTTGCATTTTGTTTGGTTTTATCATGAGGCTGTTTTCTTTTTATTTTTTGATGGTGAAATTCGATCCCTGCCAACCAATGAGGGCAGTTTAGAAGAAGAAGAAGAACATGAAAATATTGCTGTCTTTGAGTTGCACAATTCAGTTGAAAAAGAATGGCAAGTCAGCTCAGGATTTTAATTTAAAAGATTTTGAACCAGCCTATTATTGAAGAAGAATACAACATTCATGAAACATGGAGAATGTCTTTTTATAAAATATTTACAGCATGATCAAGAGGAGTTTGGATTCATTTTGATTGCGCTCCCTTTTCCCCCTCCAAAAAAAAAAAAAAAAAAAAANCTCACCGGGAATTGAACCCGGGACTCCCGCGTGACAGGCGGGGATTTTACCAACTATACTATAAGGGACTGATGAGTAAACGTAGTTTTATAGTGCTTATATTTATCAAATTAAATAATAATCAGAAAAATAAAAAGAAGAATGCGATGAAAAGATGATCACTGGGATCGCACTCAAAGCTCATGAAGCTTATATAACAACAAAAGCTTCTTCCTCAAAATTTTCCTGAAAAATTCTTTTATTGCTTTGATATCTAAATATTTATTATTTCGGAGTAGATCTCAACACCCGACTATAGCTCAGCTGGTAGAGCGGGAGACTGTAGTATGTTTAGAAATCTCTAGGTCACTGGTTCGATTCCGGTTGGTCGGAAATATTTTTTTTTTCATTTTCATTTTCTTTTGGTGTGGGAAAATCGAGAGCATTCATTTAAATTTTTTCCCAACCCGATTCCTGCATTTTCGTAGCAAATAGTCACAAAGAAAAAAACAAATGATTTTGGACAACAGAATTCCCACTTTATTGAAATTGCTGTGTTGCTATTTCTCTTCTTGTTGTTGGTTGATTCAAGAGATAAAATCTATCTATCTAATCCCACCCCTGGAAACAGGCATGTATTTCTTCTTCTCAACCAACTCCCTGTCAATCCACCACAAAGCTCCTTGTCCACTCCCAGGGCAAGCCTTCAACTCCTCCAAAAACGCCTCTGCTTCAGCAACCGCAGCTTGCGCAGCAGCAACAGCCTCCTCAGCCCTCGCCTTGGCAGCCTCTGCCGTTTGTCTCGCAGCAGCAGCTTGCTCTCTTCGAGCGGTCGCATCAGCTCTCGCAGCCTCTGCAGCCCTTCTGGCAACTTGTGCCTCGGCACGGGCCTCTTCTGCCTTGGCACGGGCATCAGCAGCAACTTCGGTGGCGGCCTGGAAGGGGGCTCTGGCCTTGTCGGCTCTCTTACGAGCAGCTTCGAGGGTGATCTTAGCTTTGCGGAGGGGCAGGGGGTCCTCAGCCAAGTGAGCATCCAAGGACACTTTGGCCTTGTTGCGAGAAACAACACCTCCTTCTTCAGAAGCCTTCTTCAACTGCTCGGTCTTGCCATTGTACGCATCCTCTTGGGCCTTCACATCAGCAAGAGCGGTTTCCACCTCCTCGAGTGCGGCTTTGAAGGGGGCTTCGGCTGTACGTGCATCAGCCTCACGGGCTTTGGCTTCGTTTTCGGTGGCCACCGCATCAGCTTCACGGGCTTTGGCCTCGTTCTCTGTCGCAACAGCCTCGTTCTCAGCAGCAACAGCAGCATTCTCGCTCGACCTGGCCTGGTTCAACGCAGCGGCAGCCTCCGCATCGGCTTTGGCAGACGCATCGAAAGCATCGGAAACCGCTTGCAGCTTGTCCTGAGCTTCGGCAATTTTGGCAGAGTTGTCACCTTGGGCGGCATGGACGAGCTTGTGCCAATCCACTTCATACTTGTCCAAAAGAAAGTGAGTGAGGGGGACTTCCTTGGGGCGCTCGTTCTCGGCAAGAGCACCGGTTTTTCGGAGTTGGCTTCTCATTTGGAGGACAGTATGAGCCTCATCGAAAGCCTCCAAAAATCGGTGAGCTTCCATTTCATCAAGAGCATTGCCACTAGCCTTGGCATTGTCAATGATCCCAGCTTTATCGACGTAATTCCACATGCGTTCTGATTGCGCGTCCATTCCGCCGCCTCCTTTCAATCCTCCTTCCCAAAAAGCATTCAAAAACCAAACAGCTTGTTCTTTGTAAGTCAACTTGCAAAGAGTTTGGAGTTTGGCATGGTCATCAGCTCCTTCGAGCTCGGTTTTGAAGTGGGTGGCAGCCATGATGAGTTTCGAGGTTCCAGCCAAAGAAAAACAAAACAAAAAAAAAAGCGAGAGAGAGTTGGAATAGAGAGACGCACCCGTTTATTTTTGAATTTTTATTTTGTATGGTTTTCTCATACAATAAATCCAAAAAAGTATTTTTCTCCCATCCGAAAAACATTTTTTGATGGAGTGGCAGTAATTTCTTCTTCTCTGGAGAAGAAGGGGCTGATTGAAGGGGCTGACTGACAACCAGTGTCTTTTCATCTTGACCAGTGTCTGTGGCAATCAATGTCGTCTGGATGGTGCCCCTTCCTCTCTAACCATCCATGGATTCCTTCTCACCCCCTCCTCCCTCTCTTGTCACAAAATAACTCTATCACCCTCTCACCGCTCCAAACATATTCTCCTCACTCTCCCATGTCTTCTCTGTATGTGTATGTGACTGTGAATGTGTATGTGTATGGTATGTGTATGTGGGTCTGTGTATGTGTGTGATATTGAGAATGCCTAACCCATAAAAGAGAGCACTGGTGAAGGATTCATAAACAGGCCTTCCATCTTTCTGGAAATTGGGAACTCAACCCCAAAACGAAACCTTTCAAAATTGTGAATTTTAAAAAAGAAAAGAAAAAAAAAGAAAAAGAAAAGAAAAAAAAACTGAAAATTTCTTTCCCTTGTTTTTGGACAGACACCAAACGAGACTATGGACTCCAACAACACACCTCAAGAAAGAACAATCCCAAAAAAAAAAAAAAAAAAAAAAAAAAAACCATCCAAAATCAAAAAAAGGTCTTTTATTAAAAATGCTCGAATTCAACATCATTAAATTGTATTGAAATCCCTTGTAAATTCGGAATCGAAAAAATCCGCTTAAGACAATCATCGTCATGAGCATTCCACTTTTTTGTTGTTCTTCTTGGATGGTTTGGTTGTGGGTTCTCTCTGTTGTTGTCGCTCTTGTAGTTCTTGCTGTTGGCTCTGTCCTTTTCCCGCCACGAAGAAAGAAAAAAATGGAAGTCGATGGAAATGAAAAAGGAAAGGAAGAGGAAGAGAAACAATTTCCCGAGAGAGCGGGGGGTTTGTTGGGGTGGTTGGCATCGAATCTTGGCGGGACCTTCTCCAAATCCCCGGAAGCGTTGGGAAATGATCAGGTTTTGGGGGGAAGAAAAGTGGAGAAAAGGGGGAGTTACAATACAACAACAATCACAATCAGAACAATGATGATGATGATGATGATCGGGACAATAATAATGATAATGATAAGAAGAATGAAAAGAAGAACAATAATAACACCAACCAACTCTCTCCTTCCATCCAGATATCCCCCAAATTAAAAACTTTCATTGACGAAAAATTTTCTGTTTATGAAGCATCTGATTTCCCCCTTGTTGACTACCACACCCATGTCTTTGGAATTGGTGCCGGTATTATTTTTTGTTTGTTTTTTTGTAAAAAAAAGATTTTTTTTTTTCTTAATCCCATTGGCGCAGGTGGGACTGGGTGTGCTTGTTGCCCAGAATTTTTCACAGGGAGTGTGAAAAAGAGGCTGACAGGAGAGGTTCTCTTCTTCTCCTTTTTTTCTCCCATTTCTTTCTCCTTCTTATTCTTCTTCTTCTTTCTCGTCTTTGGCTCTCTCTTCTCTTCTCTTTTCTTATCCCCATCCACAGATTTACATATCAGCAGGTGGGGTGACCGATCTTAAAACAGCAGATCCAGATTTTGTTGCTCGATTGTCTCGTTTGATTCAAGGATTCCCTGTTCCTCACCGAAATGCCATTCTTGGGTAATAACATATTTTTTATTTTCTCACCCGGAAGATGCATTTGTTGTCTTTGTATTATTTACTTTATTTCTCTTCTTCTTTCTTACCATACACACACATGTCTCTCCCCCCACATTTAACACAACACAACAAGATTTGACAAACATTACAACAAAGAAGGAGAAGTTGTTCAAGAAAGATGTGAATTTTACACCCCAAATGACTACATTTTTAAGTTGGTAGAACAACATCCAGACTGTTTTTTGCCCTGTGTGAGTGTTCACCCATACAAAAAAGGAGCTCTGGAGGAATTAGACGCATTAGCTGATCGGGTTTGTCAGGGTTGATATTTATTTATCTATGCATGTACAAACATGTACACACAGGAAAGGGGTTGATATATTGATGAGTTGCTGGGGAGGGGAGAAGGTGGAAGAAAGCGAGAAAAATGAGAGAGAGAGAGAGAGAGAGAGAGAGAGAGAGAGAGAGAGAGACCAAGACAGATTTAAATGTAAAATAAGTTGTTGACTTTGCTTTCCTCCAATAATTTCCTCTCAAACCAACAACAACAAAAAAAAATAGGGAGCAAAAATGGTGAAATGGTTGCCAAATGCTCATGGAATTGACCCATCCAGCCCCATTTGTGATCCATTTTACAAAAAAATGAAAGAAAGAGGGATGTTTTTACTCTGTCATTGCGGAGATGAAAAGGCTGTTGAAGGGGAAGAATATCAGGTTTTTTTTTTTTGCTTCGTCTTGCCTGACCAAAAACTGCTGCTTATTTAACTTGGGCTTTTTCTCATTTTTTTTCTAGGCATTTGGAAACCCACAACTCCTGATAAGAGCTTTAGAGATTGGAACAAAAGTTATTGTGGCTCATTGTGCTTCTTTGGGAACAAATGTTGATTTGGAAAGTGATAAGAAAGAGAGAAAATCAAATTTTGATCTTTTCCTTAAAATGATGGAAAATGATGCTTGGAAGGTTCTTATTATTGTTCTTATTACAAAACAAAAACAAACAAACAAATAAATAAACAAACAAACAAACAAACAAACAAACAAACAAACAAACAAACAAACAAACAAAAATCCAAAACCATCTTTTTTACTCAACAATTTTTTCTTTCATCAGGGAGTTTTATTTGCCGATATCTCTGCCATTGTTCTCAACAACAGATCTGGATACCTGAAAAGGCTCTTAGCTCGACCAGAACTCCACGACAGGTTAGTGAATGGAAGTGATTACCCCCTCCCTGCAGCTCAAATCTTGATTTCAACTCGTTATCTTCAATTGCAAGGTAATCAATAAAGAAAGAGAGGGGGGCAAGAGAAGAAGGGGAGAAGAAGGGAGCTTTAACCCTTTTTGTCAGGAATGTTGACTGGTGAAGAAGCATCTCTGCTGAACGAAATTTACGATTTCAACCCTCTTTTATTTGATTTTATGTTGAAACAGTGTGTGAAGGTGTGTTTTGCTTCCTCTTTTTTTTCGATTGTTCCTTTTTGTGAATTTTTTTTAAAAAACAGGGCCCAAATGGCGAGAAATTCCCAAAAAAACTGTTTCTCATGCACTCTGAATTGCAATTCTAGAGATATCATTTTGTTCAAAAGAAAGTAAAACTAACCAAATGGTCACTCTGGTAGGAAAAATAAGGAGATTTATCAAGAGAAAAACACCCCCCTTTCCACATCAACAATTCAAAAAGATTGGCAAGCACAGAGGCAGTGGGACCTGCTCTTGCCCCCTGCTTGTTTCGCCTCCTTCAAAGCAATAATGGTCATCTGGGTGCAGAGAGTGTATGGGAGGATTAATGATGAGATTGATGTCAGAACCTCTGGGAAGAGAAAAGTTGGTCTGCCCCCAAGGCATGATAGTGTTTGAAAACTGAAACTTTGGCTTCAACTCAAAGGAGGTGGTGACCACAGATTCCAACCAAGCATCCAAACTCCACCTGCAAAGACTCCCGCATGCCCGATGATCCAATCCAAAGCTCCTTTCATTCTTATTTGCTACTTATTTCAATTCCTTTCCCCTTGTGGAGAAAACTCTTTCTTTTATTTCTTCGTTGTTCATTCTGATTACTTTTTAAATGAACAACACAACATCTCTCCAGCTCACTTCTAAATTACCTCTCTTCCTGTCGAAAAACTGACGCCAGAAAACTGTTTCATTTTATGAACCAAAAAATAGTAAGCCATTTTGGACGATTTAAGAGTGATTTGGGAGCTGTTGCGCTCTGTTTTAGAAGCATTTTCATACTTCACATTTTTCGACGTTTTAGAAACCTTTTTGCCCTGGATGGTGTTATTTTTTCATTTTTATTTGTTGCGAAAAACACTTTTTGTTGAAGCGGTGGTAATTTCTTCTTCTCGAGAAGAGGCCTGACTGAAGGGGCTGACTGACGACCAGTGTCTTTTTTTGAAGAATTTAAAAATCAAAAATATTACTTTTGAAAACAACAGAATTCCCACTTTATTGAAATTGCTGTGTTGTTCTTTCTCTTTTTGTCTTTGACTGATAGAATCTATCTATCTAATCCCACCCCTGGAAACAGGCATGTATTTCTTCTTCTCAATCAACTCCCTGTCAATCCACCACAAAGCCCCATGTCCACTCCCAGGGCAAGCCTTCAACTCATTCAAAAACGCCTCTGCTTCAGCAACCGAAGCTTGCGCCACAGCAACAGCCTCAGCAGCCCTCTCCTTGGCAGCCTCTGCCGCTTGTCTTGAAACAGCAGCTTGCTCTCTTCGAGCAGTCGCATCAGATCTCGCAGCCTCAGCAGCCTCGGTGGCAGCGAGGAAAGGAGCACGGGCCTCAAGGAAAGGAGCACGAGCCTTCTCAGCTCTCTTGTTTGCTGCTTCGAGGGTGATCTTGGCCTTCCTCAATGGGAGAGGATCCTCAGCCAAGTGAGCATCCAAGGACACTTTGGCCCTGTTTCTGGACACAACTCCTCCTTCTTCAGACTCCTTCTTCAACTTCTCGGTCTTGCCATTGTACGCATCCTCTTGGGCCTTCACCTCAGCAAGAGCTGATTCGACCTCATCTTGGGCAGCTGAAAAAAAACAAGAATGTTGGAAAAAAGAAAAGAAAAATCACAGGGGGGTGGGGGGAAAAAAAATATTGAAAGAGAAAAACCTTTGAAGGGAGCCTCAGCGGCCTTAAAAGGGGCTTCAGCTTCCTTGGCTAACTGTTCCTTGGCAACGGCATCACTCTCGGCAGCAACAGCAGCATTCTCGCTCGACTTGGCCTGATTCAATGCAACCGACGCCTCCGAATCAGCTTTGGCAGACGCATCGAAAGCATCGGAAACCGCTTGCAACTTATCCTGAGCTTCGGCAATTTTGGCAGAGTTGTCACCTTGGGGGGCATTGACAAGCCTGTGCCAATCCACTTCATACTTGTCCAAAAGAAAGTGAGTGAGGGGGACTTCCTTGGGGCGCTCGTTCTCGGCAAGAGCACCGGTTTTTCGGAGTTGGCTTCTCATTTGGAGGACAGTATGAGCCTCATCGAAAGCCTCCAAAAATCGGTGAGCTTCCATTTCATCAAGAGCATTGCCACTAGCCTTGGCATTGTCGATGACCCCAGCTTTATCGGTGTAATTCCACATGCGTTCTGCTTGAGCCTCCATTCCAGCGCCTCCTTTCAATCCTCCTTCCCAAAAAGCATTCAAAAACCAAACAGCTTGTTCTTTGTAAGTCAACTTGCAAAGAGTTTGGAGTTTGGCATGGTCATCAGCTCCTTCGAGCACAGTTTTGAAGTGGGTGGCAGCCATGGTGATGGGAGTTTTTTCTTGTTTTCCTGCCCTGCAGAAGAAAAGAAGAAACAAACAAACAAAAAAAACAAAAAAAAAAAAAGTGGCGAGAAAACAGAGTTGGAATCAGCCACTTTATTTATTTTTATTTTGTATGGTTGTCCCATACAAAAAGAGTTTTTTTTTTTTTTTGTCCCATCCAAAAAATGGCCATCAAAAACATGTTTTTTGATGGCCTGATTATTGTTGTTCTATTTTTTCTTTGTTGGGGGCCATTCTTCTGTCTTTCTGGTCCACAATAATATTCACTTCTTCTTTTCAGTCTTTTTATGTTGTTCGTCCCCTCTGTTAATAATTTTATTTTTGTGGTCAATATGTGAGCCAAAAAAAGCATCAAATATTACTTTTGAAAACAACAGAATTCCCACTTTATTGAAATTGCTGTGTTGTTCTTTCTCTTTTTGTCTTTGACTGATAGAATCTATCTATCTAATCCCACCCCTGGAAACAGGCATGTATTTCTTCTTCTCAATCAACTCCCTGTCCATCCACCACAAAGCTCCATGTCCACCCCCAGGACAAGCCTTCAACTCATTCAAAAACGCCTCTGCTTCAGCAACCGAAGCTTGCGCCACAGCAACAGCCTCTTCGGCCCTTGTCTTGGCAGCAGCAGCTTGCTCTCTTCGAGCAGTCGCATCAGATCTCGCAGCCTCAGCAGCCTCGGTGGCAGCGAGGAAAGGAGCACGGGCCTCAAGGAAAGGAGCACGAGCCTTCTCAGCTCTCTTGTTTGCTGCTTCGAGGGTGATCTTGGCCTTCCTCAATGGGAGAGGATCCTCAGCCAAGTGAGCATCCAAGGACACTTTGGCCCTGTTTCTGGACACAACTCCTCCTTCTTCAGACTCCTTCTTCAACTTCTCGGTCTTGCCATTGTACGCATCCTCTTGGGCCTTCACCTCAGCAAGAGCTGATTCGACCTCATCTTGGGCAGCTGGAAAAAAACAAGAATGTTGGAAAAAAGAAAAGAAAAATCACAGGTGGAGAGGGAAACCACAAAGGGGGAAAAGAAAAATATTGAAAGAAAAAGGAAAGAAAAACCTTTGAAGGGGGCTTCAGCGGCCTTAAAAGGGGCTTCAGCTTCCTTGGCTAACTGTTCCTTGGCAACGGCATCACTTTCGCTCGACTTGGCCTGGTTCAACGCAGCGGCCGCCTCCGAATCAGCTTTGGCAGACGCATCGAAAGCGTCTTGAACCGCTTGCAACTTATCCTGAGCTTCGGCAATTTTGGCAGCGTTGTCACCTTGGTCGGCATTGACGAGTTTGTGCCAATCCACTTCATACTTGTCCAAAAGAAAGTGAGTGAGGGGGACTTCCTTGGGGCGCTCGTTCTCGGCAAGAGCACCGGTTTTTCGGAGTTGGCTTCTCATTTGGAGGACAGTATGAGCCTCATCAAAAGCCTCCAAAAATCGGTGAGCTTCCATTTCATCAAGAGCATTGCCACTAGCCTTGGCATTGTCGATGACCCCAGCTTTATCGGTGTAATTCCACATGCGTTCTGCTTGGGCCTCCATTCCAGCGCCTCCTTTCAATCCTCCTTCCCAAAAAGCATTCAAAAACCAAACAGCTTGTTCTTTGTAAGTCAACTTGCAAAGAGTTTGGAGTTTGGCATGGTCATCAGCTCCTTCGAGCACAGTTTTGAAGTGGGTGGCAGCCATGCGGAGTTTCTCTTGGGCAAAAGAAGAAACAAAAAGAAAAAAAAGAACACGAATCTACCTCGCGTCATTTTATTTTGAATTTTATTTTAATTTTGTATGGATTTCTCATACAAACGAATTATTTCTCGTCCCCTCTTTTGATCCAAAAACCCCACCATCACAAAAATGTTTTTTGGATACAAAACGTCTTTTGACGTTCTACTTTTTTTTTTTTTTTTTTTTTTTTTTTTTTTTTTTTTTTTTTTTTTTTTTTT
>MUHK01007365.1:0-12862 GCA_002151225.1 Paramoeba pemaquidensis
GACTTTTAATTCATTAGGTGGCGTGCCACAGTCTTTTTCAGTTTTTGGTTGCATTGTGAGGAGTGAGATCACATCATTTGGTGAGTGTGATTCTTGTCTTTTCTCAGTTTTCTGCAATTCCATCAGATCAAACTCTGTGATTTTCTCTGGAGGTAATCCTACTCTTTTTAGAATTGGTTCAATAAATTTTTCCATTGGTACCAGATTCACTGTTTTGTCTTTGGTATCAATTTCTTGATCAGAGTGTGTACCGCAGGGTAGATTTTTTAAATAATTCATATTCACTTTGATGCTAGGTTCCATTTTCTTTCTTTTCTTCACATTTCTTGGAATATAATTTTTTGGGGGTAATTTTCTTTGGAAACAAAGATCAGCAAATCTTTGCCATCTGTGTCTGTCTATCAGGCTTTCGTTACTGAGGGGTATTATTTCAGTGTTTTCCAAATCTTGGACTGTTAAAAAACATGCTATGGCGACTGGGGAATTTTTATCTATTGTGTAGTCTCTATCTGTTGGGTTCAGGATCAATATTTGTCCAGTTGGATGTTTCTCTCCATGGAATTTTATCAAGCCTGGAGGCGTGAGCAGTGTGCCTTGTGGTCTACAAATGGGATTTGTGTAGGCTAATATTCCTGGAGGTGTGTCTTTGGTTGAAACTGAAACCTCTTTTTTGGATTGTGCAGGTATAATTGTTCTTTTTGTTGGGTATAATTCCTGGATGGCTTGTTTTTTGTCTGCTGATGAGACTGTTGAATAATAAATTCCCATTGGGATGTCTGTTTTTGGGATGTGTTCTTTGTCCCAATAGATTTCCCCACCAGATTGCATGATGATGTTTAGTATTGTGGCTGATGTATAGCCCAAGATCGCTTTGATGGGTAGTTCATCAATTTTCAGGAACCACACATATGATACATGTTCTTTTGTGTGTAATTGTAACAGCACAGTTTCTGTTACTGATGTGGTTTGTGAGTTTCCAACTTCAATGGCTATTGGTTTCTCAAATATTTTTGTTGCTATTGGATTTATTCCCAGTTTTTTGAGATAATTTGTATTAATTGCATTGGCACCTGCACCAGTGTCAAGGCATATTGGTGTTTCAATATTATTAATTTTTGCTAAGATAGATAGGGGTTTTCCCATCTGTTGTTCTGGTGTCATATAAAATAAATTTAAGGAGCCACTTGGAGAGAATTTAATAAATTTTATTCTCTCTTCCTCCACAATGGGACTCTTCAGAGCAGAGGGAGCTAGTTTTTTGGGTGATTCTTCATGTATTCCTCAAGTTTTTTGTTGACATCTTCTTCTGTCAAGTATTGGGGCAGGTCATGTTCTGGCTCTTGGTAGGGTTGATAACCCTGGTAATACATTCTCCTTGGGTTTAGAGGTGGTCCTGGGTCATTGTTCTGTCTTGGATAACTGTTCCTTGGGTATTCATTTCTCCGATTTCGCTCATAGTCATTTGGTCGGCGGTCCTCATAGTCACAGCTTCTTGGTTGGTCTCTGTAACGTCCACGTGCTTGGTCTGGGTACCATTCTCAGTCACAGTTGTTGTCCCAATCACATTGGTATCGATCATGACTTTGATAACGATTTCCTCTGGGGTTCTCATTGGTCCTTGGAGGAGGTGTCTGTTGTGGGATAATATCAGGTAATGACCTGCAAACTTTCGTCCCATGGTTCCCCCACCCATGTATGTGGCAAAAATAACAAGAGTTTGCCTTGTCTGGGCAGTAATGCGGTCTGTTGGAGGCCTTGTACTCACTGAGGAACTTACAATCTTTGGTACTGTGGTTGCTTGCTGTTTGTAATTTGTGTGACTCACAAATTATGCATCCATAATTTTGAGTTGGTGTACCTCTCTTGGAGGCGTTGGACTTCTGCTTCTCAAGTTGCTTTTTCATGTCAAGCACTTCTTTGTTGTCTTGGCAAAGGGGGAACATCGACGTCGTCTCTGTTGGCTTCTCCTTCAATTTAAAATCGACCTGGTCCATGATCTGGAGAAGATCAATTTGGCATCTCTCTTTTCCGTCGACCAGGGGAGCAAAGAGCCATTGATAGTGTGGGGAGGCTATAAAACGTCAAATAACATTGTTCACAAATTTTTCGTCCTTGAAGGCTTGGAGAGGGTTCTTGAATTTGGCGGCCAGGGAAAGCAAAACCAAATTTTGTCTTGCTGTTTGAGTTGGGTCTTCCAAATCTACTTGCTCAAATTTGTAGTTGGAAGGGAGGTTGCTTGCAATACCCTTGGAAATCCTCAAATTGTCTATATAATTTGTGAGGGACATGTCGGCTGGGAGTGTTCCTTGAATTCCATCAATTTTTTTTAATTTTTTTTGGAGGAATATGACTGACTGGTGGTCATCTCTCCATTTTATTTTTTGTTTCTCAAGGGTGTTGAGGAGAACAGCCCATGCGTTTCTGTCATTTGAACTCTCTGGGAGCACTGTCCCTTGGAGGAAGGTCTCTATTCTTCCTTTGTTGTCTTTGTCCAAGATTTCGGCAACATCCTTGTTCTCTTTTGTGTTTTCATGGCTTGTTGAGTTTCCAGAGAAGAGCTCGTTTGTGTGGTCTTGGTTGTGATATTTTCCTTTGGCAGGCAGGTCCACGACAGGCTTGATTGGCAAGGGCAGGTTGGGGAACAACATGCTGGCAAGGGTTTCATCAGAAATTTGACTCTGCATGGCCATACAACGAATCATCCGGACTTGCTCCTCCACTGTGATTGGCTGGTTGCTCTGGTCCAGGTCCCCAAGTTGTGTGATGTTTTCCATGCCCGTTAAGGTGAATTTCGACAGAGGGGAGTGTTGTTGGGAAGAAGAAGAAGAAGAAGAAGAAGAACTTTGTTGTGGAAGAGCTGGGGGAGGTAAGGCAGGCTCACCCTTCAAGGAAGGTTCTTTTGTGGGCTTCTTGTTGTGGGTTTCTGGTTCTTCATGCTTTTTTTCTTTCTCTTTCTCTTTTCTATCCTTCTTTCTTGGTGTTTCGCCGTGGGTCTTAGGTCTCATGATCGCTTGGACAACTGGGAAGAAGTAGGTTCAAAAGGATAGAAGGTGGAGCCAGATGAAGATAAGGTTTGGTCAAGCAAGAGAGAGAAAACAGTTGCAGTGGAGAGAAAGCTTTTATGTGTTTTCTGGGGTTGGTTTCAGGTGCGGCAGCAAGAGGGGAAAAAGAACGTGGTCTCAATGGTGTCACACACATTTGGCTAGATCTAGTTCGCCAATAAATTTCAGGATTTAATTATGGGATCATTCAGAAAGTTATGGGATTCATGAATGCTTTTTTGTATGGTTATTCGCAGATAGGAATCCCAAAAATAAAAGATGAGGGATTCTGCTGTCTGCACCCTCTTGGGGATGCTTTGTGAACACAGGTATGGAACCTTCTGAAGGTTTTCATGGACTGAGTCCCTGAGATAAGGGATAAAGAGTGGGTGAAAGACATCAAAGGCCTTGTTGAGGCCCAGTACACTGAAAATATAAGAGGATTAATTGAGAAAGGGATCCAAAAGGCAATGACCAAGAATGAAAAACTGCCAGATGGAATAAGATGTAATCTCCCCAATTTGGCATTTCAGATTCTGTTGGTGGAAGGCACCATTTATACAAGACAATACCCAATCCCAGAAGCTCTAATACCCAAGGTGAAAGAACAAACCAGGGAATGGGAGGAAAACAAATGGATCATCCTACTACCCTGAGAAATGAGGAACAATTGGAATTTGCTGCTACTTGCAGTGAACAAAGTGTCTGGAGGCCAAGTCACTGCTATGGATATTAGATTGTGTATGGATTTTTGGGATGTAAACAAAATGACAAGAGAGCCTCTGTTTACAATCCTGTTATTAAAAGAGATGCTTGGGAGGCTTAATGAAAAGAAGTTCTTCACGGAGCTGGATTTAGTGAGCACTTATCACCAAATTGACCTCCATAAAGATTCATGGATGGTTACAGGTTTCTTGGTGCCTGGGAAGGGCCAAGGGGTGTGGCATGTGCTGTTCTTTGGACCTAAAGGAGCAGTAACACATTTCCAAAAGGTTATGGAGAGGGCATTGGGGGATGTAGACATGGATATTGTGATTGTGATCTATGTTGACAACATACTGGTTGTGTCAGACTTGGTGGAGTGCCACACTCTGGATGTGGTGATTGTGATCAATGCTTTGACCAAGGCTAGGTTGAAGTTGAAACTGGCAAAGTGTAAAATCAGATACTCTGCCATTCAGTTTATGGGAGCCATTGTGGATGGGGAAAGGAGGGGAGTCAACCTGCACAAGGCAAAAGTGTTTGTGGGAATGAAGAGACTGGAGAATGGCAAACAAATCCAGTGTATATTGGGTTTCATGAATTTCCTGCAAGATTTTATTCCTCTCTTTGCAAACGTGGTGGGACCTTTGGAAGTGTTGAGGTCTTGTAGGAAGATCTTGGAAGAAACCTGGGTATTGTCTGGAGGGAAGTCCACATTTGAGGCCCCACAAAAAATCCTTTCAAAAACCCCAGTTTTGGAGTGATCCCACAAGACTGTCATAGGGGAAGTCAGTAGGTTTTTCATGTTCCTCAGGTTGATGGAGAATTTTGGTCATTGGGGTATTGGACAGCAGAATTTGGTGTGCTTTGAACTTTTCCAGGAGAGCTTTATGGAAGTCAATCTGGGACATAGAAATCAGATATCTGTCTTGGTAGATTTGACACCCAAGGAATCATTGAGTTTTTGATGGACCAGGGCTCTTGCCCTACCCTTCTCTCTCTGTTTCACCCCTCTTCTCCCTCCTTCTCCCATAATACCAAAATCCCACAAATCACAAATCCCATAATTCCTAAATCCCATAATCCCAAAATCCCATAAATCTCATTTTCCAGTGCTGAAGTTCCCATAAAGCAATGCAGAGTTTTTACCAGTTTTGATCAAAAGGAAGTTCACTGTTTTGTTTTTTACTTTGTCTTTTATTTGAACCTTGGAGTTTTCTCCACTCTCTTTCTCTTTCTCTCCCTCCTTTGAGAGCAAATAAAGAAGGTCTTAAAACGGACTTTGTTTGCTCTCTTTCTTTCCTTTTCTCCTTCCCTTCTTGTCTCTGTTGAACACTCTGTCAAGTGCAAGAGAAAGGCTAGGCATCCACTGGCTTTTCTATATTTTTCCTCAGACCTTCCCCTTGGGAGACAACACATCTTCCTTTTCTTTCCGTTTTCTTCCAAGTCCAAGCAAGAAGCTCACTTCTTCAATTGCTCCCTGAACTGAAACTGCCCCGTTTTAGTTCACCCATTTGACTTCATGTCGACCTCTTTTCCCTGTTTATCAATCATGACCAAAAGATGAAAAGCTTTGTGTCAATCAAAAAAATTGAGTGAACCTGCTTGAGTGGCCTCCAACTTGTCCAGCAGCTTGTCCAGCAGCCAGATGGGTATTCAGGCATTGCCCCCCTCCCCAAGTCATGGAATCCAGCCACTACCCCCTGAGCTCAAGAGCAACCCCCTCTCAGACATGTCTTCTTCACCCCCTCTTACCCCCCCTTCCGCTCAGCCACCATTGTCTCTGGCTGTGCACAAGGCATGTTAACACCAGAAACCTCACCAGTCCCCTTGCCCCTGCTGAGACCCTTGACCATTGAGGCCTTGAACTTAACACACTTGCTGTCAGAGCGCCTTCCTCAGGAATGGACCAATGAAATCCATTACCAAGTGATCCCAAGCCCTTCCAGCTTTAATTGTTGACATTGGATGGTACCCCCTTCTCCTGATGTTATATTGGACACACACCCAGCACATACTCACTTCTTTCTTGCAGTCAGCCCACATCTTGGGCCAAAAGAACCCATCCTCCCACAACATTTTGTAGAGCATCCCTGCTCCCATGTGGCTTTCTTGGTGAGTCTGCTTTACCAACTTGACACACACATTCCTATCTCCTGGGGTCTTTCTTTCTAATTTCTCCTCAATAAACTTCTTGTGAGACTTGCTAAATCCACTCCCCTCTCCACTCACATAAGCCACTAACGACCCAAACTCTCCATCCTGCTCTGTCCTGATCAGGGACTTTCGCCTGTGGTCCAACAGAACCATCTCATACATATGAGAGAGTTTGTGGGGCAAGACATTCAGTACCCCCCATTTAAACCTTGTTTTGAAATCATATTCTTGGAACATCCCAATCCAATTTAATACTATTCGACTATCTGACTTGTTGAGATAGGTCAGCACTTGATTATCTAGCCCCCAGATAAACTTCTGATGCAGGAGAAGTGGTCTCCATTTCTCCATAGCAAACAGTCCTGCCAGGAGCTCACATTTGATTGCTGAGTAGTTTTGTTGGGCCTTGTTGAACGCCTTTGCCACAAAGTCGATATAGACTGTCCTTTCTCCCTCTTTCTGAAACAACACAGCCCCGACCCCATACTGAGATGCGTCTGTCTCTACAAAACACTCCTTTGACCAATCCAGGTTCTCCAAAACTGGGGTTTTCGAAAGGATTTTTTGTAGGGCCTCAAATGCAGACTTCCCTCCAGACAATACCCAGGTTTCTTCAGAGATCTTCCTACAAGACCTCAACACTTCCAATGGTCCCACCACATTTGCAAAGAGTGGAATAAAATCTCACAGGAAATTTATGAAACCCAATATGTGTTAGATTTGTTTGCCATTCTCCAGTCTCTTCATTTCTGCAAACACTTTCACCTTGTGCGGGTCAACTCCCCTCCTTTCCCCATCCACAATGGCTCCCATAAATTGAATGGCAGAATATCCAATTTTACACTTGCCAGTTTCAACTTCAACCCAGCCTTGGTCAAAGTGTCAATCACAATCACCACATCCAGAGTGTGGCACTCCACCAAGTCCAACACAACCAGTATGTTATCAACATAGATTACAATCACAATATCCATGTCTATATCCCCCAACGCCCTCTCCATAACCTTTTGGAAATGAGTCACTGCTCCCTTGGGACCAAAGAACAGCACATGCCACACCCCTTGGCCTTTCCCAGGAACCAAGAAACCTGTAACCATCCTTGAGTCTTTATGGAGGTCAATTTGGTGATAAGCACTCACTAAATCCAGCTTGGTGAAGAACTTCTTCCCATTAAGCCTCCCAAGCATCTCTTTCAATAATGGGATCATAAACAGAGGTTCTCTTGTCATTTTGTTTACATCCCAAAAATCCATACACAATCAAATATCCATATTGGCGACTTGGCCTCCAGACACTTTGTTCACTGCAAGTAGTGGCAAATTCCAATCATTCCTCATTTCCTGAGGTAGTAGGACGATCCATTTGTTATCCTCCCATTCCCTGGTTCATTCTTTCACCTTGGGTATTCGAGCTTCCAGGATTGGGTATTGCCTTGTATAAACAGCACTGGCACCTTCCACCAACAGAATCTGAAACACTGAATTGGGGAGATTACATTTCGTTCCATCCAGCAGTTTTTCGTTCTTGGACATTGCCTTTTGGATCCCTTTCTCAATTAATCCTCTTATATTTTCAGCGTACTGGGCCTCAACAAGGCCTTTGATGTCTTTCACCCACTCTTTATCCCTTATCTCAGGGACTCAGTCCATGAAAACCTTTGGAAGGTTCCATACCCATGTTCCCAAAGCATCTCCAAGAGGGCCCAGCACTAGAGCTTCTACCCAAAGGGGATAAACTTGGGGATAAGCAATCCACGTCATGGTTCCAATGTCTGTTGCCACAACCACCAGTTTGCCTGATTCCAACACCACTTTTCCTTCTGTTGCTCCCTTGTAGGTGATTGGCACTTCCACCTTCTCTCCTTTCATAGTGTCAAAAATCTCTTGTCTCACCAACAAATGCTTTGCTCCCATGTCAAAACCTCCCATGACTTCAACTCCCTCACCTGTGAACAGAAACAGAGGTAGGTGCTGTGTTGATCACTTTGCTACCTCTTCTAATGTCGATTCTTCCCTTTTTCCAGCCAATGTCGTTGATAACAGTTTCAGTAAGGATGTCAGTTCCTTTTCCCCAGGTGGTGGTCACTCTTTTTCCACTTGGGACACTTCTTTCTCTACTCCTGCCAACAATTTCCCCACATCCTCAGGTTCCTGGGCTTTAAGTTCCGCTTCCTCCCCTTCTTCTACCACTCCCAACAATCCTCCGAAACCATTGGCTCCTTCCAGCACTAGGTCTGGATTGTCCCAGTCTGCTGGGTCTAGGTCTCTTGTAAAACAATAATAAAGTTCATTTTGACCCACCACCTCTCCTTGAGAGATCTTTTCTTCCTCCTCCTCCCATTTCGCCAGCCAATCCAATTCAGTAACATAATCTTCAATTTGATAATTGTCTTCACCTTTATTGGTTTCACAGTCATACACTTGATGCCCAGGTTTAAAACATCGATAGCACACCATTGGCCATCTTCTGTCTTCACCTTTCTTTATCAGTTTCCCTTTCTCATGATCACAGCAGTCTGAGTGGTGCTCTTTGCTCCCACACCAGAAGCACACCATTGCCCTTGCCCCACTTCTTGATCCCCCTGGTGCTGCCTTCTTCAATGATGCTCTCAGTCCTTGTGGTCTTTCTGTCCTTACATCCTCCTTTTTCTTTTTCTTTGTGCCTTCCAGCACATGAACTGTTTCTGCCACTTTGTACAAAGTTTCCCAGAAACCTGCCCAGGACATGTCGCTGAGGTCCTTTTCACCTCCATTCTCACAATAGCTCCTCAATCCTGAGAAAGACCACCCTTCATTCCCAGGGCGAACTTCACCAATGGGGAGATTGAACTTGTGAGCAGTCATTTCTGCTCTTCCTCTCCCACGCCATAGCTCAGCATTTCAAGTTTGAACTTGCCTAGGAAAGAGATGACCTCCCAGACTGACTTAGCTGTTTCTGACAGCTTAGGCACATCCTTGTCTTTAATCCTTCTCAACAAGGTCTGGTTCGCACTCTTGTTCTTCTTGTCCACTCCTTTGACGAACTTCAGCCACTCAGTTTATAGGTTCTCAACCTCCTCAAGGAGCTGCTTCATCACCAAGTACTCCTTTCTCACTCTAGCAAGTACAATCTCCAACACATTGATCTTCTTGATGACCTTACGCCATCTTCTGTCGTTTATTGAAAGTTTCCTCAGTCTTATCCAGTGGGCTAAGACCTCCTTTCCTCTTTTCTCCACGTCTTTGCTCAATTCCAAGCACACCACTCAAGTTTCTTCCAGAACCTCACTCTCATCCCATTCTTCCTTCCCACCCTCATCCTTATCCATTCTCTTCTTCTTGTCTTCCAGACAGTCAGAAAAAAATCAACAATAAGTTCACCAGCACAGGAATTCTGATACCAATAAATTTATTAAAGAAAAGAAAAAGAGAACTTTTCCCACATGTGGGAATAAAGTTCCTTAAAAAATCCTTGAGGCCAAATACCTCTTCTCAGAATCCTGGACTTCTCAGGATCCTGTTCTTTCCACCTTAACTTCAATCTTCGACTCCCAGGTAAAAACCCAGTAACCTTGACTCACTCCTCTAATAAAGCTCAAGACCACACACAAGTTCGTTGAGTCCCAAGCAGCAAAAGCTGTTGTTGGGCAAACCATTTATTAATTATAAGAATGTCATGAGTGCTAACTCAATGACCCTCCTTAACTCAACTCTCCCCAGTTGCACCTCACAGTAGATGCCACTCTTGTGTCGTTCCCGTTTCTACCCCCCCCTTCCTGGTTGCACCTAAACTTCCAATAATAAATTCCCTTGTTTCGTTTGCACCTGAAAACAGTCCTCTGCTGATAAGCCATTTCCAGTGATCGTCTCCATAGTCCCCCCCCAGCCGCACTCACCCTGTGAGTAAGGCGATTATTTCCTTGTCGGTTGTACCTCGCGGCTGGTTGACCAAGGTTTCCTCCTCACTTCATCTTCTTTCTCCTTCCTGTCCCAGAAAAGTTCCAGTGCTCTTCCAGCTCCTTCCATGTTCTCTTCAGCTTCCCATGTGCGCTCCTTGTAACCTTTCCATTTTACTAGGTACTCCTGGCCATTTTCTCCGGTTCTGACATCATGTATTTTTGATATTTCATACTTGTTGGCATCCTTGTTGTTCTCCTTGAGCTCATTGGCGTCCCCTCAGAAACTCTTCAATCTGTCATGTGGCGTTGCTCCACCTCTGATGTTGGTACCGTCCAAATTCTCTAACACATACGCTCTCACAGTCGGGTCGAAACTTCTTACTCAGAACAGACCATTGTACCTCATCTGCGACTTTGACCTCATGATTTGCTCATGCATGACCAGGTCTCCTGGTCTGAACACATTGTCTGTCAATGTTCTTCTGCTGTTCACTTCCTTGCACACTCTCTTGCTGTTTCTCTTGGCTGTTGCTGCTACTTCTGGGTAGACTATCTCAAGCATATCTGCGTTCCTTCTCTCAAGTACTTCTTGGTTTTCTTTGCTGTCTCCCAGAAAAACTCCTCTCCTCCTCGCGAACATTAGTGAGAATGGTGACGATTTCGTTCTCTCGGACACTCTCTCATTGATTTCCATTTGGATGACTGGTAGAAAAGATTTCCATTCCTTGGGGTGCTTGTCACATTTCTTCTTGATGGCCTGTCTCACTTCCCATATCGTTCTTTCCGCAGCAGAATTTTGTTCGTGCGCCCCTGGTATCGTCACCCTTGCCTCTGCTCCTACGAGGGCTAGGATGTTCGTGACTGCTGCTTTTGACATGTTCGAGCCTCCATCCGTGACCAGTGTTGAGGGCCACCTGAATTCTGAGAAAACGTGTAGCATCTCTTGCGCCACCCCCGCTGCTGTGATCTCTGACATTGCTCATAGCCAACAGAACCTTGTGGCTGCGTCAATGAGGACAAGGATGTATTTGCACCCCTCGGACATGAGGAAAGGTCCCGCTAAGTCTCCATGGACTTTCTCCAGTGGTAATAGGGTTGTTCCTGCTCGTAGGGGCAGAAAACCTCGCTTCCCCACATTGTGACGTAGACACTGCTTGCATTTCTGGGATGCTCTCCTGCAGTCTCTCTTCATGTCAGACCAGAAATAGCTGTCACGAAGCAGTTTCCGGAATGTTCCCATTGGTCCTTGGTGCAGCGTGTTGTGGGCGTCTGTGACCATCTTTTCTCTGATTTCCCTGCTCTTGATCCACTTGACCTCAAGTACTAGTTCCGCGAACTCTCTTTCTGTGCCTCGCAAGTACATCTCCAGGTTGTTGTCTGACTCAAGTTCTGTGTCTTCTTCCGATTCTTCGTTACTTGTTTCTTCTTGGTGAGCTCTGGTTGTCTGGGCACGTTTGGTGTGGGCTGTTTCTGCGATTACTGCTTCTCTCGGTTCTTTGTTGTGGGTGTGCTCGTTGATGAGTCCGTCCAGGTGTGAGAGGTAGTGTGGTAGGATGTTGTCCACACCTGGTATGTGGGAAACTGTGAAATCGAAAGTGGATAGGTATCTAGCCCAATCCCTCACCATGTGCGATTTCACGTTATGTAGAAATGATAGTGCTTTGTGGTCTGTCTCGACGCTGAATTTAGTCCCTGCCAAGAAAGGTTCCCATCTCTTTAGTGCGTAGACGATTGCTAGGAGCTCTCTCTTCATTGCTGAGTAGTTTCGTTGCCCTTTCTTTAACGCTTTCAACGTGAACGATACATACTTCTTCTCCCCGTTTACCACTTGGTAGAGAACCGCTCCTACTCCGTGCTGTGATGCGTCTGTTGATATGTGGAAAGCCTTGTCCATGTCTGGTTGGTGTACTACTGGTGCTTTCAATAAAGCTGTTTTCAACCTGCTGAACGCTGCTTCTTGATCTGGGCCCCACGTGTCTTTGTCCCAGTTCTTCTTGGATACGATTTGTTGCAGGGGTCCTACTACTCGGCTGTACAGCGGGATTTGGTCTCGCAGGAAATTCGTGAAACCCAGCAGGGAGGCGAGTTCCTGCTGGCCTTTCGGCTTTTTCATCTTTTTGAAACACTCCAGTTTGTTCGGGTCTACTGAGCATTGGCCTTTCTCACACAGGAAACCTAGCACTTGCATTCTCACAAAGCCTATCTTGCATTTCTTTCTGTTTAGTTTCAATCCTGCTTCTGTGAACTTTTGTATCAGTCTTGCTACACTCTCCACGAACTTCCTGATGTCACTCCCTGTGAAAAACATGTACAAGTTGTCTATGAACAGGTCCCAATCTTCAGTTCCATCTTCCCCAAGGCCCATCACTCTTTCTACTATCATCTGGCAGTGGTCTGACACTCCTTCCTTGCCGAACCACATTCTTGTCATCTGCTGCCTGGAGCCGTCGCACAGGCTGGTGAACGTGGATAACTCACTTGATCTTGCGTCCAGCAGGAATTGGTGGAAAGCTGCTTTCAGGTCTAGGTCCGCCATGAACGTTGCTTTCTGGGCTTTCTTCAGGATGTCTGCAATTCTTGGCAACACATAGGTGCGTTTCTTGGTTCTGTTCAGGGTGTTCAGCTGTCTCGCGTCGATGCATAGTCTGATGTCGTCAAATGCCACCACTCCTGCCGATTTTTTGTCAACAGTGAGGAGGGGATTGTTGTTGCGGTTTCTGGGCACCGCTGGTTTGGACCATCCATTCTTGCGCCACTCTTTCAGCCTTTCGGCTACTTTCTGTTTTGCTTTGGCTGGTACTGGGTATTGCCATACCCAGGTTTTCACGTCCGGTGCTATATTAAACGAATAAACTGCATCAGGTCAGTTGCAGACTGCGCTTTTTGGTAGTTTCTCGTTCTTGTCCAACGCTGGCCCCACAATCTTGTTGATCTCTTCCAGTTCGTTCGCGCTTGCTTGAACTTCCTTCCTCATGTCCGCTGTGTTTTCCTCAACCCACTCTCTGTTGTCCACAATGGCTGCTTGTTCGTCCGGGAAACCTGCAAGGAGGCCTACCACATGAATGCCTAGCTTCCTGCCGTCCTT
>MUHK01007374.1:0-12856 GCA_002151225.1 Paramoeba pemaquidensis
CCTCGAGGGAAGGAGGGAAGGGAAGGAGAAAAAATGAAGGAAAGGAAGAGAAGAGAAGAGAAGAGAAGAGAAGAGAAGAGAAGAGAAGAGAAGAGAAGAGAAGAGAAGAGAAGAGAAAACAAACCCATCTTTTGGAAGAGACAAAAGAAAATTTCCATTTCGAGCAGCGTATGCGATTCCCTGCTTATTTTCTCCAATGAAGTACTGAGAGAGAGAAGGGAGAGAGAGAGAGAGATAAGAGAAAGAGAAAGAGAAAGAGAAAGAGAAAGAGAAAGGGGAAGAGGGAGGACCAAATATTGACTAGGCTGGGGAGCAAGATCTGGTGGACGAAAAGAGAGAAAAGAAAGACACAGGAAAGGGATGTGTGAGAAATGTGCAAGGAGTGTGGTGGGTGCTATTTCTATCTTTCATTCCGAAAACCTACTTCTTTTTTGTCCTCGCCTTCTTCTTGAGGGGAATTAGTAGAGTGGAAAAGAAGATAATAACCTGCAAAAAGAAAAGAAAAAAATAAACAAAAAGAAAAGAAAGAAAGAAAGAAAGAAAAGAAATTTCTCGGTCTCACTCACCCCCAAAAAAGAAAAGTATTGTCAGAAACGCAATTATCAGTGTCCCCAATCTCCTCTCTTCGCTGTAACGGGAATGAGAAGAAGGAAGAGGAGGGGGCAGGGAGAGAGAGGGTGGGAGAGAGAGAGAGGGTGGAAGAGAGAGAGAGAGAGAGAGAGAGAGAGAGAGAGAAAGGGAGAGCCGTTCAAGAGAGAGAGAGAATAGAGGGAGAGAGGGGGGGGGGGACAAGAGAGAGAAACCAGCTCTTCTTTCTCATCGCGCGAGATGGGGAATTTCCTCGCAAGAAAACAAAGCGAAAAATCGATCCAGACAATTTTTTTGTGGGCGACAAAGAAAATATTTTTGTGTTTTTTATTGTTGTGTGGTTGCCAAAAAACTAAAACCATCCAAATGGGACGCCCCAAAGACTTAGAGAGGAGGGTGCCAAATGGTCAATGCTGTTCCCCTCTGATAAAACACAGCCTTTGGAATTCCAGCAGGCAACTTCATCTCCACAGAGAACACATGCTCCAACCTGGTCTCGTTCAAATAAATCGGGATCGTATCCACCACCCCCTCCTCTTTCTCTTCCTCCTCCTTATTCCTCCACCTCAACACCAACCCAGGAAGACCGCTCGACAGCGCCTCGCTCAATCCCAACTCCTCCCTCTCTCGGTCCCACTGCGCCCCCTCCAACGTCACCCCCACCACCAACACATTCTCTGCTGGAGAAACAGCCTTCATAGCCACCTCAGAAAGCTCGAAAAAGCTATCTTTTGCCTCTTTGACATCCTCGGGAGCCAAAACAGAGATACCAAGTTCAAGGTTTTCGAGGGACCAGGAGTGGGCTCTGGCAGCAGCTTGGCGGGTGGCTGTGATAAAAGCTGTGGGAAGGCAGGGGTGAGAAAAAAGGGAAAGAAAAGAAAAGAAAAGAAAAGAAAAGAAAAGAAAAGAAAAGAAAAGAAAAGAAAAAGAAAAGAAAAGAAAAGAAAAAAACCTTCCGGATTGAACAACCCTCCAAGCCAAATCGGCTCCGTCCCCAAATTCTCGCTCCCCCCCAACCTCTGCAACTGCTTCACCCTTTGTTGCAAATCAACCAACCAAACCCCAAAGGAAGTACTCTCCGGGACAACATAACTCATCCAATGCTTAGGAATCAGCCCCTTCGACAAATCCATCATCAACGAACGCAAATAATTTGTCAACTTCAACTCCCCACGACAAATCTGGAACATGGCATCAAAATCTCGATGAATTTTCTGTACCAATTTCGCACAGAGAGAGATCTCTCGCTCAAAACAGCGTTTGAGGGGGTCTGGAGCCCCACCCTTGTTCTTCAGCTGCTGAACTTGCAATTTTTTGACCAACTCCAACATTGACTTTGCCTCCGGGAGCATCTCCATCCAGGTATCCAAATTACCCTTCAAGGCAAGAATCCATTGTGGAACCCCCTCCACCTCTTCCGCCTCCTCCTTCTTCCCCTTCTCTCCCTCTTCCTCCTCCTGAAGCCCAAAGTCCTGCAAACGAAGCAATTTTTGGAACGATCGATGGCCCTGGCGAAGCAACAACAACAACTCGGCCTTCTCTGGCAACCCCAACCACTTAGGGGACTCATTGTCTGGCAATTTCTCCACCCACCTCTCATAATCCGCTTTCGAAGTCCCTTCTGGGACAGTCAAAAAGGAACAAGAGCTGCCCTCAGCCCCTCCAGGGGTCTTCAAAATCAAAGGATATTCAAGGTTAAAACACTTTGGGGTGAAAAATTGTGCCAACAAGCAGTCTAACAACCTCTGATCAAACCCATTGTCTACCCTCCCTCCATACACTGCCTGTCCCATCAATGTCCTGAATGCCTTCCAAGGAATCTCCTCAGGATCCACATGCTCCCGACCTCCACTCACGACACTCACCCAATAGTCCAAACTCGAACAAGCTCCTCGGAAATCTGAATCTCCAAACTCGAATGTTTTTGACCATCCGAGAGGGGCGTACCTCAATCGCTCCTGCACCACGGAGTGGAACCAAGCAAGCATGAAAAAAAGCCTGGTCCTTTCCCTTGGCTCGTTCTCGACTCGGGCCCTTGACAACGCACCGAGCGCAGCCTTCATGTTGGCCTTGACGCCAGGAGGAGGCTCGAACAAGAACACCCTTGATTGGCGAATCAGGTTGGAAGGAAGGCTGGGGTGGACATCAGCAGTCAAGAAAAGACGGAAATTTTCGTGAAGTTTCATCGAGTGGAGCTTCTTTTCGAGGGTCACCAGCCATTGGGGAGCCAAGTGACAATTTTTCAACAAAACCCATGACCCATTGCGAGCGGCTTCTGTGATTGCCTTATCAGCCAGCTCAAACCCTTCTGCAGACCCCAACGCCACAGATTTGTACGTGTCCCGGGTCCTCTTGGTCTCCACTGCCAGCTCATCCACCCGGAAGGAAGCATCGTACCCAGGAGAGGAGCAAAACAACAACGGAGAAGCAGCCTTTTGCTTGGATACCACCCCCAACAAATCCAATTCTGGAACATGGAGTAGCTCCTCCCCAAACACAGAATTCACACACATCACCACAGCAGCGTTCAACCGATCCGGGCGCAAGCATTTGCAAAGAAGCAACACATGGAACGCAGATGCTTCAGTCTCCAACCCTCCTCCACCCTTTCCTTTTTTGGAAAGATAGGTTTGCATCCAATCCTGTGGGACATGCTGCTCCCCAGCATGAGACTCCAAAAAGTTCTTCCACGCCTCGGGGTTCGCGGCCAGATGGCTCTCCAAACCAGAAGCCGATGGAACAGTGGAGATGCACTCTCCCAACAATTTCCTCTGTTGAGGAGTGGTAAACTTCTCCAAATCGTGGGAAACCACCGCACTCAGGCCTTGGGCGCTTTTATGGGTGACTCGCTCACCAGCCTTGAGGAGGAACTCCATTTCATCCTCACTCACTGGGTTCGAATCCCCTCGGAGGAGGAGGCGGAGCTGTGCCAGACGGAGAGCAAACACCATTTGGTCCTCATGTGTCAACCCTCGACAAACAGAGTGGTAGATCCCGAAAAACAACTGTTGGAGGAGCGAGTTGATACGAGCCTCGCGCTCTAAATTGCCTTCGTGTTTAGCATGGAGAATTGAGTAAAACACATCTTGGAAGAAATCAAGAGAAAAAATGTAGAGAAAATGAATTTGGTTGAGAGCTTCGAGCACAAAGTACACACGAGAGCAGCAGGAAGCGAGCCCCTTGTATGCCTTAGACACCCCTTCGATCTCCTCAAACACCAATTCGGTATCACGGAACTTGGACTGAATCTCTTCTGTCTCCTTCTTCAGCGACTCCATGGTACTGATCACATGATCATTCTCTAAAATATTCCCTTGGGCAGCATTCAACACTCCCAACAGGTTCTCCTCCAGCCCCTTCAGCTTCACCTTACACTCCCCCTGAGTGGTAATCAACACCCGTCGCTTCTCATACATCTCAGGGGTCTCCACCTTCAAAATCTCATGCAAACACTGCTCTGTCAGCCCGCTTGGGGTAACGGTAAAGTTCACAAACGTCACACGAGAGCACAAATCAGGGGTAAAATGCACAGCAGGGTCTCGAGTCGCAAGGAAAATCATGAACGAGGGCGAAAAATCCACATCCTGATCTCCAAGACGGATCAAAATTCTGCCCCCGGTCTTTCGAATCTCCTTGTTCAACACCGGATTCAAAACTGGATCAATACTCTCCACATCATCCACCAACAATGCAAGCCCGAAACGAAGGGCAGTCTCCAAATGCTTCATAAACGCAGTGTCCAAGAAGGATGTTCGGGTGATTTTCCTGTCCTTGTGCTGCTTCATCAAGAACGCCGTTGCCTGCCCGGCTGGATCAATGACCAACGGATATCGGTTAAATCTTCGAAGCATAATCGCATTCTCCGTACACAAATCATCTGCTGGAAGATCGTTCGCTTGCCATTGCAGCTGCTCTCCAGGGGAACACAAGTAATTCACCAAGCTCAAATCATCACGGACCTCCACTCCCGCATCGACAAGATGGGATTTCCATGTGTGGAGCAACTCACGACGGAGGGATTGATCGAAAAACCCAATGTAAGCAAGGAACGCGGCAGAGAGGAGGCAGTCTCCCATCACAGATCCAATATCGTGCTGGAATCCAGAGCTTTCTGTTTCCCATCTCCCCTTCTCTGAGCTCAAGTTGCGAAGGAGCGAAACAGAGCGAGAAACCTTTGTCTCGACGTCCTTCACCTCCATCTTGATCGCCTCTGTATCCCGAATCAACACTGCATAGTCGTCTTTGTACGTCTGAATCTCCTTCTCCAGAGCCTCCACAGTCGTCTCCAACTCCGTCAACTGATCTGAGAGAGCCTTTGCCTTCTTCTCTAGCCCTGCCACCTCATTTCGAAGGGGCTCGATATTATGCAAAATCTCAGCATAGTACATTTGCGCGCGACACCACATCGCCAAAGGTCCACACGCCTTGCTCGCCCGATTCACAGCTTCGTAGGTCCAGTCGGGGTTGTCCATGTAGGGCTTCAGCATCTTTCGGACTGCAGGGGTAATGCTTTCGCTATTAAAGTTCAAAATGGAAGGAATGAAATCTTGCTGCATGATCAACCGCCGAATTGTGGGCCAATCAACCTTCCCCTTCCCCAACAGCGCACACAGCGCCTCCATCGTCATCTGCACCTTGGGGGGAGGCTTTCCTAACGCCTTTACCTCATCCAAATGAGCTTTCTTGATCCCTTGCACACTCTGCCTCGCCCTCGCCACCGCGGGCTCTGCGTCCGCCAGCTTTTCTTCTGCACTTGCCTTCCGAACAGCCACATCCGCATTTTGCTTCACCACCTCTCCCTTTAACTTGGTTGCTTCCTTCTTCCTCTCTTCTGCGACCTTCTGCTTCTCCAACATCTGCTTCAACTTAGCATCCGCCTGCTCTTTCTTCTCATTCAACACCTTCCCCTTCTCATCAAGCGAGAGTTGCATTGTGGACACCTGTTCCTCGGTGTCCCTCAACTTCTGCAACCCAATATTCAAATGTAACTTCTGCTCCTCCAACTCCTCCCTCTTCTCATTCACCAACTCGGAAAACTTGGTGATGAAATCCAAGAAATGTCGAGGAGTGACATAATTGTACAACCCTTGTCTCGCCACTCTCTCATTCAACGAATGAACTGTGTGATGAATGTACACAAGAGAAGAAATGATGGCGTCTCGGTGGGTGGGGGGGTCGTTCTCCATCTCCAATTGCTCCACATAGGGGAAATAATCGGAGGCTTTGTAGTCGTGCACATCCAAATCCAAATTTGCAGAGAACTCTTGCCCGACTTGGTAAAAAGCTTGCTTCGACCAGTCTCCAAACCAATCCAAAACACAACTAGGAAAATTAAATTACAACGCACCGAGCGCAGNAAAAAAACCGATTGAACAGAGCGGGGGAGGTGGCGGTACGGTTGTGGAAATCAGGAGAAGAGGGATTCATAGTGAAGACGACGTGTAAGTTGTTACGAACTTGGTTGATAAACCACTTAAACATTTCGTCTTCGCTTTCCATGATGAGATTTTTTCGAGAAGTGGAATCTTTGAGGTGGTGCATGAGCTGGGTGTGCTCTTCGCCATCGAATAGACCTGGAGAGAGAAAATAAGAGAAAAAAAGAGAAAAAAAGAGATTTTTTTCAGAAAAGAATGTCTTTGATAAGAGGGAAAATATATATATAAATATATACCAGGAACTTCCCCACTCGCCAACAACGTATTCATTCGCTCCAAAAACCCAGACTCCAACACATTCGACTCATCAAAAATGAAACAGATCTTCTCTCCGTCACACCCAGCCCTCCTCAAAACCCCTCTCAAATCATTGTCAAAATCTTCGGCTGTGTAGCGGTTGTTAACCTTGATGGTGAACACGGACATCCCACACATCCACGCTACAAAGCGAGATAAAACAGTTTTTCCTCCTCCAGAAACACCAATCAATAACATGTGGCCCTAAGGTTGAGAAGAAGAAAAAAATGAACGAATGACAAACAAATTAACAAATAGAATAATAATAATCATAATCATAGTAATAAAACCTGTGGTTGGTTCAACACCCGATTAATCCTCAAAATGTGATCCAAAACCTCATTAAACAACACCAACTTCACCTCCAACTCCTCTTCATAAAACACCTTCAACTTTGCCTTCACATGGAACCTCAATTCTTCTCTCTCCACACTCTGATACTCCTTCGTAATCCAATCCGAAAACAAAATCGGTTTCTTCAACGTCTCCTCATTTGCATTCGGGAAATATTTGAAAATAATCTCGTTCAATTTCTTATCCGTCCAGTCTCTCTCCTCCAACTCAACTAATCGATCCGAAAACAACCGCAGAGCTTCGTGGCAGAACAATCGTAATAATTTTTCTTGGGACCAATCAATATCTTCTCCACTGGCGCTCACAGCTTTCCAGAGGGCTCTCAACCACCTACTGAGCTCACGGGGGGAGTAGATGTAGTGGGGATGAATGTCGGGAGTGAATCTGAATAGAAAAGATGTTGAGAAAAATAATAATATTGAATAATAAAACAAAACAAAACAAAACAAAAATAAAAACAAAAACAAACAAAAACAAAAACAAAAATAAATCACCTTTTCTGCGATTCCAAATAAAAATCAACCATCGCATCCGTGTAACTATCCGCCAGAGAGCGCGGAAATGAAGGGAAATGAACCATCAAAGCCCGATAATATGTTCCGTAAATCTGCTGCAAAGAGGTTCTGGCAGGGAAATCCACAAAAAGAAGAGGGAACCAACGCAAAAACCTCTCTGTGAGGGAAACACGACCAGCATCAGCAGGGGGGTTACAAGCTCCCACAAACTGTTTTGGGGGGGGGAGGGGAGAAAGATGGATGAACAAAGAAAACAAGCAGGCGCGAGCACACACACACACAAATCCTCTCTACCTGAATCCTGTCTAATCTGACCCACTGGTGATCGGCATTCCAAAAACCATTTTGTTCAGTCAATTGTCGAATGAAAGAAATCACTTTTTGGGTGCCATAATTATCCTCAGAAGGCAAATTAATCTCGTCACAAAAGCAAATAAGCCACTTTCCTGTGAGGATAGGCTCCAAAACCAACCCCTAAAAGAATAATAAGAAAACGAAACAACCACAAAAAATAGGCCTCCCCACAGACCTTACTAGTTCTCTTCAATTGGCAATATTGATCAAACGTCTTATGCACCAACTCTGGCCCTGTAGCGCTACTGAAATTCAATGTAACCATCTCCACATCGGGTAAACTCCTCAGAACAGAGGTCAATGTCATTGATTTACCAGACCCAGGAGGACCACAAAGAAGGACAGGGCGGCGATCTGCAAGCCAGGAACCGAGAACTTCGACGTGGCGGGTGGTGTCGACAGTGGGGATGACGATGTCAGGAGAACCGACTTGATGAGGCATAACATCCAAAATAGGCACCTCATCCCTCCACAGCCCCCACTCTCCAGTCTCCATCGACACTCGATAGTCCAAAAGAGGTGGCTTATCCCCCCCACATTTTGGTGTCTCCCCCGAGAAAATACTTGCCAAATGCTCCCCATACTCTTCTCTCTTTCTCAACGGCAGAGACCCCCCAAAACCCCACAACAAGGAATACAACATGCGATTTGAGAAATATTTCTCCAGGACTGACCCCCTCAGTGGAAAGTCGGAATGAAGAGAATTGTGTTCAATCACGTTTCGCACCCCCTTGTTCAACAGGGCGAAAAATGAATTCAGCGATTGTAATCTTGTCCACTCCATGATGTGATGAGGAGAAGAGCTAGCATAATCATACGCCATTGTCGCCAGCCCTTGCGACCCCTCCAAAAACCTCCTCATAATCCCCACCACCTCCCTTTGCACCTCCAACCCCACCATTGACTCAGTTTCATGTGGCTCAAGCCTCTCTCTCCCTGCCTCCTTTGCTGCGTTCAACTTACGATCGTACACCTCCTTCTCTTGCTCATCCAAAGGAACATTGTCCAAATTCAGCAAATAATTTTCAAAGATCATGGGGAGCGAGTTGGACGACTCACTGAACCACACCATCCCACATCGAGACACCGTCGCAGGGGTGGCAAACTTCAAATCCTTCACTTCAAAAATAATTCGAACATTGTCGGGCATCGCCAACCTCTCTCCCGTTGGAAGGGTCAAAATCTTGTTATCATCCAACAAAGAATTCAAATTTTCGACCCATTCGGGATCTACATCTCCGTCGAACACAATCCAGTGATTTTTACCACTTTCACCTCGTAAATTATCAATAATTGCGCGAAGAATAGAGGTAAATAACCCATCCGTCCATTCGCGGGTCGTGTGGTCAAGAACACCATATAACTCATCTTTGGAGATGGATTTGGGATCAATAACATAGCTTTCGCAAGGGGTCTAATGTTTCAAAAAAAAAAAAAAAAATCAGAAAAAAAAATCAAGCAAACACACAAACAAACAAAAACCTTTGTTGTCAGAGCAATTGCATCCATCAACGTCTTCCACGCACAAGTCTTCCCGCTCCCTGAAGGCCCCACAACCATCACCCCATGAGCCAACGCTTGAATCTGATAAAATTGAAACGCTTTCTCCACCCACTCCTTCGACGGAACCAAAAATCTCTCCTTACACAAAGAAAAGAAATTCTTTTTCAATTGCTCTTCTTCCATTTTCTGTACGACGCAGTTGGGGAAAACGTCGCCAAGGAGGGCGAGAAGGAGGGGGAGATCGGGGGCTAACAATTTGGGAGTGACGCTCTCGTTGATGGCGCGAATGAGCACAGATTGCTCTTGGGAATCCATTTGTTCAAGGCTTGCGTTTTCTTTTGGGAAATTGGGTGTGAGAAAAGGAAGGCGGGAAGGGAAGAGGAGGGAAAGGGGAAAAGAAAAACACACAGAGAGAGACACACATAAAAACCAAAAACAAAAACCCAATATACCTTCACTCGCCGATTGAATCAACTGCCTCTTCATATAACCAGCCCTCACCAACACAGATTTCAAAGCACGAAGCCCAAAATCATAATGAGGCTGAGAAGACAGCTGTTCGCTACACAATTTAAAAAAGGGAACCACTTTTCCAGCGAAAATCTCGGCTGATTTGAATCCCTGGGAGGAGGGTGAGAGGGAGGGAGAGAGAGAGGGCCGTTCAAGAGAGAAAGGGAGAGAGAGGGGAGGAGGGAGAGAGAGAGAACCTGAGCATACAACATAACTTGGGCGATTAACTCACGATCTGGTCGAATCATAGCGACACCTCTAAATAATTGTTTCAAATTATCAGGCAAATTACTTCTTCCGGCGTAACCCGGATTCCTGGAGAAGAAAGGAGAGGAAAGAGTAAGAAAAGTTGTAAGTTAAGTTTCCTTTTGTTCCTTTTCTCTTTTTTTTTAACATACATGGTAATAAAAACACCACAATCAGCATTGAGAGTAACATTTCGTCCAATGAGCTCAAGTTTTTCAATTCCTAAAAAGGAAAACAAGAAAACAGGGGTAAGACAAAGAGACAAAGAAAGAAAGAGAGGGGAGTCGATCGACCTTCCTTGAGTGAAGATTGAATCATTTGAATTTGTTGGGAGACAGCAGAGAGAATACGCTCTTCCAAACTGGAAAAAGGGAGAACTGAGAAAACGAAAAAAAAAGAAAGAAAAAGGAAAGAAAAAAGAAAGAAAAAAAGAAAAACCGATTGAACTCATCAAAACACCCCCAAGCCCCGCACTGACACAACCCCACAAAAATCCTCCCCATTGCTTGAAAATCAAAATTTTCATCACAACAAAACACCAACACAAATCTCCCCAACTGCCCTCCCAAAGCCTTCACCGTCTCTGTTTTCCCTGTTCCAGCAGGCCCAAATGGGCTGCCTCCCATACGAGACTCGAGAGCCTGGGTGAGAGAAAGGTAGCAACGATCTGTAAGAGAGAAGGAAGAGAGTGTGAGAAAAAGATAAAAAGATTTAAAAAAAGATAAAAACTTACCAGTCAAAGGGGTTTGAACCAACCGATCCGGTACCCCTAAGTACTCAAATCCATAATAAAATTGTGCATTAGCCATCTCGACTGATAAATTCTCCAGCACCCCCTCCTTCACCTGCCCCGTGATCCTCCCCTTCTTCCCCCCTCTCTTCTCTTTTTGCCAGTAAAATCTCATTTCATACAGCCATTCGAAGTCTTCAGAGGAGGTAATGTTTTTGGCGATAAGCTTGCGGACAACATCTCTGGAGGGGATGGTGAATACATGCACACACACAAAAAAAAAAAAAAAAAANAGGGGGGGGGGGGGGGATCAAAAACAGTAAAGAAACAATAACTTTGTTAATCGCTCTTCTCTGAGCAATGGATTTCTCAGCCCCCTTGGCAAGCGTTATTTTCATTTCTGTCTCAACTTTTGTCAACCACTCATTAATTCGAGGGTACTCTTTCAAATTGATTTTTTCAGTGAACATGACCGTTTCTCCCTGAGAAAAAAAGTGAGAAGGCAGGGGAGGGGTGGGAGAGGAGAGAGGGAGAGGAGAGAGGGAGAGGAAAGAGGGAGAGGAGAGGGAGAGGAGAGAGGGAGAACCTCGCGAGAAGACATTCCAGAAACAACTGTACCATCTTCCTCTAAGATCAACATCGCCAACCCTGGAGGAAAAGGAAAAAAAATGAGAAAAGTAAAAGTAAAAATTGAGAAGGGAGGGAGGGAAGGGGAGCGTACCAGCAAACATTTTTCGAAAATGCTTCATAATTCGGGTGACTTCTTTTGCATTTCCAATGATTTCCAACAAATCCCCATCTCCAACAAAGTAAAAACGAGGGAAAGCCTGAAAAAAAAAAATAATAATAAAATTAAAAACTGAAAAATCTTTCTCGCCCATTTTAGAACCCACCGACCTGTCTCTGGGTCTCCAAATATTCTCCCAAAGCCTTTTGAATTTTTTCCAACATATCTGCATCAGAGAGTAAGAAGGGGGAGAGAGGGGCGAGCGACAGAAAGAAAGAGAAAGAGAGAACCTTTAATATGTTCCAAATTCTTTTGGATATTATCGATATGCAAAACATCCAAAATCAAGGGAGCAGCAGACACCTTTCTCATAACCCCGATGAATTCCTACAAAAAAAAAAGAATCAGACATCCTGAATTATGCAGTGTGCGTCAGAGATAATTTAAAGTAATTGACCTTATTAATCCCCCTAAATCGCTGCGATTCTCGAGGAAGAAGATTTTCAATGTCCGAGCTTCCCATAAAAATCCCCTCCAAGTACACCCATTTTCGCTGAACTTCCAGCCAAACATCAAACAAATTGTAAATTTGTGTTAATTTTTCTTCCCAATGAGTTGTTTCTTCTTCAAAGACCTAGTTGATGGCGGTGAGTGGGAATGTTATGGCATTTAAGAAATAGCAAGGAGAAAAGGAGAAAGAGAGGAAGGAAGGAAGGAAGAACCTTGAAATAAGGAGACATTCTCATGGCAGAAACGCTGCTCATGTGGTCGGAAAGTTTGGCAAACATGTCATCCCAACCACTGAAAAAGAGAGAACGGTATGAGAAAACATAAAGGAAGGGAAAGGAAAAAAGAACAGCAATAACACCACCACAAACTCTCTCCCCACCCACAAAACAAACCGAATCAAACGAGTTTTTGACTTCTGATAAGTCACTAGATCAAGTTCATAAGACTGCCAAAATTCCCTGACAGTTTTCAAAAACTCCTCCAACGCCAGCTCCCCTTGTGCTGTATTGATAATATTCTTAAACACCTCCTCGTGTTTCTGAAGATCAGAATCCCAAATTTTTCCCAAGGTTAAATCAGCAAAATTCCAATCAGCCTTGAGAGCTTGTCGTAATTGTCTCCAGTGGCGATCTCTAAGGGCGTCGCTCTTCAAATCGGAGACCAAACCGTTGTATTTCAAGTAAGTTTTCACTATTTTGGAAGGGAGAAAAAAGGAGGATTAGTTTGAAAGGAATAAGAAAAGAGAATAAACCAAATAAACCAAACAAAACAAAAAAACAAAAACAAACAAACAAACAAACAAACAAACACAAAAACCAACCTTGATCTTGAATAAAATCAAAAGCTTGGTACTGCCTCACCCGATTCGGCATATTTTTCAAATCAACAAGCAATTGATCCAACTGGCTCCGAATCTTCCTTGGAAACAAAGCATTCCACGCCAACTCCTTCATATCATAAATTTGGTTCCAAATCTTTTCCAACTCTCCCCAAACCCCCTTCAAAGCTTCCATTTCTTTCCCAATGGGACCCAACCGCTCCTTCAAAAAAAAAAAAAAAAAAAAAAAAAAAAAAAAAAAAAAAAAAA
>MUHK01007434.1:2332-15120 GCA_002151225.1 Paramoeba pemaquidensis
AAAGAAAAAGGAAAAGAAAAAGAAAAAGAAAAAGAAAAAGAAAAAGAAAAAGAATGAAGAGAACAACAAAAACCCCAAAAAAAAATAAAAATAAAAACAAACAAAAACAAAAACAAACAAAAACAAAAACAACAAAACAACAAAACAAAACAACAAAACAACAAAACAATAAAACAATAAAACAATAAAACAAAACAATAAAACAACAAACAAAACAAAACAAAAGCAAAATGGACAAGAGACACCCCCTGAGCCAAAGAAGGCCACATGCTAAACCCAGAAAAACATGAAAAAGATTCAAAAAGAAGACTAACTCCTCCTGTCCAGGCCCATATGATAGGATCCATTTCATGTTGGTTTCCTCACTAAGAAAAGAAAAAAGTCAGACAAAGGAGGGAGATGAGAAGGGACACTCAGAAAGAAGGGGACTTACCTGATTTTTGCTTTGTCTTGAAAAACCCATTTGGATTCAAAAAGAAAAAGAAAAAAATAAAGAAAGGGTTTCCACCTTGAAACAAAGTAAGCTTCCTAGATTCTTAACTTCATTCGTCATTCACCACACAACAAACAAGAAAAAAGCCAAGAGTTGGCCACTCACACGCCTGCAACAAACCCACCCCCAACGGGCAGTTTGTAGAAAGACAAAAACGCCCCCAAAAAACGTCACGGATTAACGGATTCTATGAATTTTTCTCATCGCGTGTTTAATGGGACGAAAAATGGGAATTTAGTATGATATTTTGTTACAAATAATTGTTATATTCTCCCGATTTTTCTTTTTTTGGGGTTCGAGCACAACCGCGAACTTGCGAGAGAGAGGCGCTCTCTCCCCCTCACTTTTTGTTGCTTCGTGTTCGTGTTTGAGTTCGTGTTCGTGTTTGTGACCAACATCTTCTTCTCTTGGGCCGTTTTGTCGAAGAAAAAAAAAAAAATGGCTAAAGTGCTGTTGATGTTGATGGTGGCGTGTTGTTGGTTTTTTGTTGAGGTAGCGTTGGAGAAACATTTCTTTGGGCTCTCGGAGTCCATGGACGAAGATGGAACGCAGGTTTTTGTTTTGAGAGGAGAATGGGAGCCTAAACAGCTTGCTGGAAAAAAGGCGAAGAAAAAACTTCAGGTGGAACACCCTGATGTAACAGCAAGTTTGGAGGAGGGAGAAGAAAGTGAAGAAGAGGAGGAGGAGGAGAACGAAAACCAAATAGAGGAAAGAAAGGAAGACGACGAGAAAGAGAAAGCAAGTTCAAAGGCGGGGGATGAAAACCTTCCGTCGCTGAGGGCTCAATGGGATGATTGGCAAGAGAAGCTCTTGAAAAATCAAAAGGAAGAGCAAGAAAAAGAAAGAAAAGACAAAGAAAAAGAAAAAGGAAAAAAAGAGAAAGGAAAAGGGGAACACGTAAAGGAAAAGGGGGGGAGCGAAAAACATCCACATTTGGGGTCTTTCCGGGCTCAATGGGAAGAAAGGCAAACTGAGAGGGAGAAAGAACGAGAGCAAGAGGAAAGGAGCTAAAGAGAAAGGAGGAAAAAATTCATTGCAGTGAAGGGGAGAAGGAAAGGAGTGCAAATGGGAGGGGGAACCTTGTACAGAGAGGGGGAGAGGAGGGGAGAGAAAAATTCGAAAAGAAAAAGGGGCGAAAAAAAAGGAAAGAGCGAGGGTGTGATCAAAAATCAGATTTATAATTTACTTTGGACTTCGGGGATTAGAAAAGGAGGGGGGGGGGGGGGGGGANAAATTAACAAAAAAAAAAAAAAAAAAATTAAAAAAAAAAATCTTACCAATTGAAACAAATTCAAAAATAAGCCCGAATGATGACGAACAACATTGTACGCACGCCCACAAAGCGACTTAAACTCCTCAAAAGCCTCTGTCTTGGCCTTCCCCCCCGTCAAAACATGTGCATACTGAGCTGTAAAGACAAAAGGGGTCGTCTCTCTCCGGTACCCAAACTTCTTTTTGTAATTTCCCAAAAAGTGCCCAAAATCAATATGCAACAAAAAACCATTCTTTGTAATCATGATGTTGTCGTTGTGTCGATCCGCAATCCCCAACACATACGTCGCCACACAATACCCCGCACACGATCTCGCAAAGTTCATTTGAGCTTGTTGGAACTGCGTCCCGGGATTATGAATTTTCAACCAGTTGGTCAACACATCTTCCCGCAGAACACTCTTGGCCCCCCCTGCGTCCCGCTGAATCCCCGCCGTCGTCTCTGCATTTTTTACAATTTCAAGAACCCCCAGCTCATTTCCTGTCGCAACACAGCCGTACAGGTGCAGCCCGAGGTTCATATCCTCCGCCTTCCACAGCTTGTCCATCAGCCTCATCATTTGGAGAGTCAGGGCATCCTGTCGGAGATCGTCTCCCACTTTCAAAATGATGGAGATGGGGAGCCCCAGGGAGTCCTCGTTCTCGAAGACCAGCCAGAGAGGGACTTGTTTGCTGTCCATCGATTTGCATTTCTCCACCATCAGCCCCTTTGCTTCGAGCCGGTGATCGAGTGGCAACAAAAGCGTGCGGTATTTCTCCTTGAGTTTGTCTTGCACCTTCGTCAAACTTGGTTGCAAGAACCCTTTCCGCTCATCGATGGCCTTCTTTTTCGTCAGTCCCGCAACTCGAATCAGAGAGTTCATCACCTCGTTTTGGTTCACAAGCGCCTTCTTCTTGGACCCAATCCCGCGCACGTATCCCTCCAGGAGAAGGCTGTATCGCTCCTGAATCTCGGGGATATGCAACTCTGCCCTCAAATTCCAAAAGAAGCGGTGGCCGATTTTGTCGTTGCGGTAAGCTCTTCGCACCAAAAACCTCGCCAGAGCAGAGTCGTGGTAGGCTTCATATTTGAGAACTTGGCAGAGCTGGAGGGCAATCTGTTCGCAGTCTTCGTCCTTCAGGCTATCCAAGCGAGACACCGCATACGAGCGCACAAGAGGGTCTGTGAAACGGGCGTCTAGCATCTCGATGGCTTGCTCGGGCGTTGGTTTCTCCCATTTTGAGAGGAGGCCGTAGCACTGCAGCACCTGGCGGTGATCTTGGTAGTTTACAGACAGCAAAAACTTGGGGAGAGCGTTTGCGTGGGAGACGAGGAAATGTCTCTCTTGCCAGACGGTTTTCTTTTCTGCAGGGGTGAGCCTCGTGAGGGAGTCGTACGAAAGGATGCGGTTGATCTCCTTCATTCTCTTCGAGAGGGTGGTCGACCCAGCACCCACCCTGGAGAGGTCAATCATGATGAAGGGGTCTCCTTCTCGCAGTTTCTTGGAACTGGGAGAGAGCATCTTCTGGAAATCTTTCAGCGTTCCGGCAGTGTTGAAAGCATCTTCCACCTTCTCCCACATCTTTGTTTTCACATTTGGCCAATCCATCGCCCCAACCTTGAGATCATACCACATCTTGTTGACAGCCTTAAAGATCGTGACATACATCTCTTCCAACACAAGATCCTTGTCATCGTCAAAGAGAATACGACAGACTCTCTCCTCCTCCAAGTCATAGTCCCCAACCTGAAACAACTGCAGCAGCAGATCCGTGATTTGAATCCCCGCCGTGGCGAGGGGATACTGCAGAGAGGAATCTGTCTTGTTGTACTGCGAGATTATCGACCGGAATTCCTTCT
The DNA here is from genome assembly GCA_002151225.1 of Paramoeba pemaquidensis. Taxonomy (NCBI): domain Eukaryota; phylum Discosea; class Flabellinia; order Dactylopodida; family Paramoebidae; genus Paramoeba; species Paramoeba pemaquidensis. Next base: position 5,938 of record MUHK01007434.1, read on the forward strand.
TGTGCTCTGACGAAATGTAGCACAAGTGTCGCAGCCCGAGCATCCCCATGGCGCGTAAGTCTTGCGTGGGGTCCAATTGCTGGAACCCAAACTTCTTCCACTCCTGGGACGAGCGAAGAGAGTCGATCTGCTTCTTGGGGAACACGTTCTGGTATAATTGGCTGAGCATTTCGGTGTGGTTTTCGTCCCCTGTGACAAAAGAGCATTTTGACTCGTCATACAACATCTTGAAGCGAATCGACTGGTACCGTCGGCACTCCTGGAGGATTTCCATGTTCTTGAGGGCGAGGACCTGCCGCATGATCTTTTGCAGGCCCGAATCAACCAAGGACCGCACCAAATTCTTCTTTGTGTCGAGGTCAGGAGCGTGTTCGATGAGCCCGTTGATCAGTCGGAGGGATTCCTTGCTGATGTCGATATCATCACGGGAAGAGAGCCCCGACAAAAGGAGATTGAAGAGGGTGGAGTTATTTCGCTCCCCAATGTTCGCCATTGCCTTTGAAACAATCCCGAATCCCAGATGACAGGAAGGAAGAGCATCAGGAAGGTCAATCATGTTGCTCAAAAAGCGGAGGGCAGATTTGGCGGCATTCAGATTGGGATTGGCACCAGAGTGATAAACATCTGTGAGCTGCACAATGTACTCAATGTCTTCTAAAGTGATCGACTCCCACCCTTTCCCGCTCGTGAGCGAAACCTCGAGGGCCACCTCCAAAGCGGCCAGCGCATACGACAGAACGTTCCCGCTGCTCTGGCGTACAACGGTACACAAAATGGAAATCCCATCCTTTTCCAAGAAGGGCTCCTTGAATTCCGGCTCCTTCAATCTTTCTTTGAGATCAAAGAGATCCTTTTTGATGTTCTCTTTGGTCGTCAGTGATTTCACCATCTCTTCAGGGGAGGTTAAACGGGGAGGAGGTGGGAAGACCACTGGGGTCCCAAAATCGGGGTAGATAACAGAGAGGTTGGGAGCCTTTGTACCGCCGACGTTCTCTGAGCACAGACCAATCGACTTGTACAGATTTAACGACGATGGTCCACACTCGGGCCACATCAACATCGACTGGGTCCCGGAAACCAACGACCACTTGTCTGACTTACTGTTATGACTGACAAGCTGCTTGTTGCACCAGAAGAGAGGAACTTTTGTTGTTCCAGCGGCGAGAACAAGAGTAAAGCAGATCCTCGTTCCCCTGGCGATGTTCTGCATGCTGATTTTGGGAAACACAATCTCTCCCTCCATCTTGGTCCACATCATCTCTGACGAAGCCGGGAGGGTCTTGGTTTGTCCCCGGTCGACCAAAAGGTCCCCGTACAAAACAGCTGCTTCCACATACACCACCTTTTGGGAGGATTCACTGCCCCTCCCTTTCCCCTTTGCATTGCTATCTCCATCATCATCGCTCATACTCTCAAAATGCTCCGTCGCCAGAGCCTGCACTCCCATGACATGAATTTTTAGCTTGTCTTTGATGGTGTAAATGGAGAGGGCTGCCTCGGATTCTTTCGTTTTGGCTGGCCCTTGAGAAAGAATTTCATCTGCAAGGGTTCTTTTGCATGGCTCTCGGTACATCTCCTGGATTTGGGACCCGAAGTCGTCCAGAGAAAGGAGACGAAGACAAATTTTCTCTCCAGAGGAAAGAGAGGAGCGAATGTAGTCAAAGGCATACAACGGAATATCCCCATACAGATACTCGGAAAGCCCAGGGACCTTAAGCACGAAATCACTCACGTGAAGGCCTCGAATTGTTCCCACGGGCAAAGTGCGAACGATGCCATCATAAAGCGTCATGAGCACCTCATTTGCAGAGGATAGTGGGCTGGGGTTGATGGTCTTCTTCACTGCATCCGCATCCTTCTGCCCTCGGAAGGCCAGGTGCCCTTCGATCTTGACGTTATTGATCGAAGGCTCCTTCGCCTCCATGCAGTAGTAGCGGGGCAAGCAGTGGGTATCTTCAGCAAGCATCTGTTCGCGCTCTTCGTACCACTTCATCCTCTCAAGGGAAAGAGCTCGCCGGAAGTCGAACACCTCGTCGCACTGACGATTCACAAAGGACTCAAAAGGACAGTCCTTCATCAGGCTCTTGATGGTGCTTTTTACCTTGAGGTCTTTGTGATAAAGCACACGAGCTTGCAGATCCATCCAATCCGCGGCCTCCTCAAGATCGTAATTCTCAATGTTATTTTTCACAAGACAATCTTGGAGCATCTGGATAGGGACCACGTCCACAATGGGAGGGAGAAAACCCGACTTGCACGACTGGATATACTGCATTCGATGGAAAGGTAGGTCTTCCTTCAAGAGGTAAATATCGAACCCAGGAATTTTGTACACAAACTCAGAGGGAGACATTGACTTATTTTCTTCTTTTCCGTCCGACGGAGCCAGGACAATCACCTTTTCAAGTGGTCGGAGGGCTCGTTTAGCAGTTTGACCTCGTCGCCTACGAGAGAGCGAGTCACTGTTCCTTTGGGCTGACTCGATCAGGGAACAAGATTTCCGTTCCCCCGCCGCCCCATCGACTTTGGGCTTCAGGTCTTCCTTCTTCTTGAGGAAGGCGGACTCAGGATAAGAATCGTCATCAGCATCAAAATCCTGTGCGGGAGACTCAGGAGATGCTTCTTGGGGTTCGGAAGAAGGCTCGGAAGAAGCCTCAGAAGGAGCTTCAGAAGGAGGCTTGGAAGAAGCCTTGAAGGAATCTTCAGAAGGAGGTCCAGAAGGAGCCTCAGAAGAAGGTTTGGAGGAGGGAGCTTCTGGACTCTCCCCTTGGGGGGAGTTCTCAAGAGTAAAATGAGGACTTCGAGAGCGGGGCTGACCACCAGAACTGGCATCCTCATCCCCCCGAAAGAACGGGAAGGTCCCTGCACTTGCCGCCCGATCCAAAGGCAACCTCCTGAATGTCCAGTGCCCTCTTCCTTTGGGGGAAGCTTGAGGGGAAGTAGAAGGAGAAGAAGGGGCAGCAAAAGAGGGGGAGCAAGTGCGAGGAGAGACGGCAGAGGGGGAGCAAGGTCGAGGAGAGGGAGAAGAAGAGCGATGAGAAGAAGGGGAGGAAGGGCGAGGAGGAGAGGGAGAGGCAAAATAAGAGGGAAAACAAGAGGAGGAGGAAGAGGAAGAGGAAGAGGAGGAGGAAGAGGAAGAGGAAGAGGAAGAGGAAGAGGAAGAAGACAAAGAGGAAGAGGAAGAAGACAAAAGGGAAGAAGAGGAAGAGGCCGAAAAGGAAGAAGAAGAAGGGGAAGTGGAAGAGGAAGAGGAAGAGGAAGAGGAAGAAGGAGTACCAGAAAAAGAGGAAGAGAAAGCATTCGGGTAAGCGACGCCTTTCATATCCGTCGGTAACTTTCGCATATCATCAAAAGCACCAACAAGAAGATCCTCTTTACAAGCAGAAGCCTTGCGATTTGAGAAAAAGAAACGCTCCACCACAGGTTGATCAGCGTTGGACCAATCGAAAAAACGAAGGCGAACACTTCGCCCCCTCCCTTGGCCCGGAAGATGATTTGACGCGAGCTCTGACACCGACGACTTTGCGCCATCAGTATCAACCATGCTGTACATCGGAATCCCAGGAAAGGCAGCTTTGGGGGGCTGGTTTTTCTTGGACTTTTTGCTTTGCTTTTTGCCGGTCTGATCAAAACGCAGTTGTTGCTGCTGCTGCTGCTGGATTGCACTTGCTGCTGTGTTTTGAGCGGTCCAAAGGACGGTGGATCCATTCATGTCACTGGACAACAAGGCGTTTCCAGCGCGCTCGAACGCAAAGAGAATACGAATGGTCGAACTGTGGGCATCTTCCACGGTCTCAATAACGGTAAAAGAGGTGGGATCCCACACACGAAGAGTCTGGTCAGCAGAACCAGTGATGATGAACCCAGACCCAACAGCTGTCCTCGCCATCGTTGTGATTGGTGAATCGTGATCACTGATGGTTTGAATCAAGTCGCTGGTGCTCCCGTTCCACACACAAATCGTTGCCGAAGAGTCAGAGAAGCTCCATACCCCATTCCCCCCCGGAACGCGAACAATCCCACCGATGGAAGACCCAGCATGAGCCACCCACGACTCAGCCAGCTCACAAGTCGAAGTTTTGAATTTGTGAATTTTTCCGACACTCCCCAGCCACATAAAGTCCCCCACCTCCTCCATGCAGAGGATAGGTACCTCCAACTTCAATTTCACGGAAGCATACAGCGTCCCACTCGAGGAAGGCTCCCAGATAAGCACTTGGCCAGTGGTGTCCCCCGACCACAGCTTCTTTGTGTTGGTCGCGAAAGCACATTTCACCGACTTTGTGTGGTCGGTTTTTTCTTTCTGGATGAGGTTTCCCTCACAATCCCAGTGATAAATCTCTCCTTCTTCGGAAAGCGCAACGACTCCGCAATACTCAGTCAGAACCAAGAACTTTTCGTCGGAGAGGGTCACCATCGTCTTCGGCTGCTCGACTGAGAGGAGGTCAAAGAGACGGATTGATCCATCGCCGAAACTTCCCCAGATCAAATCATTGTTGGCTTTGGTATGTGCAAAAGCATAGACTTCCCCAAAGGAAGCATCAAGCTTTACCCCTTGTTGCTCAAAAAGGAGTTGTCTCTCATTCATCCCCGTCACAAAGCCTTATTATCATAAGAAAAAGAACTGTGAAAGAGAGAGGGTGTTATTTAGAAAACACAAAGTTTTCTAAACAAAAAAAGAAAGAAAAAAAATCAACAAAAAAAAATCCAAACCTCCACAACAAAAGAAAACCTCCCAATTTTTGAGAAAAAGAGGAAGAAGACAACCCTTTGAACGAAAATCAAGGTGTCCAAAGAGAGAGGAAAAGAAAAGAGAAAACAAAAGAAGCAAAGAACAACAGACTCACAAAACAAAGACGCACAAAAAAAAAAACTGCAAAAAAATAACTTTAAGGAATCTCACAATCGCAAAATCACGAAATCTTTGGACGCCACATGCCGCATTTGGGACGCGTTGTTCCGGATGACAAAGATAAAAGAAACGACAAAATCAATTTTTTTTTTTTTTTTTTTTTTTTCAAAAGGAGAAATCTTGCTCACTCTGCCCCCCCTCTTCTTGCTTTCTTTGCCTTCTTTTCGCTCCTCACCCCGTCGTAAAAGTTGGTTGATTTTCTCTTGTTCGTTGTCATTCTGCTTTTCTTCTTTCTGATGATGCCCCCATCTTCCTCCTCTTCCTCCTTTTTCTTTTTCTCCTGTCTCTCTTTTTTGTCTTCTTTTTGCAAATCTTTCATCTTCAACATATTGTCCTGGAGCACACTTTTGTTTGTTTTCATCGAAGCTCCCCTCTCCTTTCCTTTCCCCTTCCCTTCCTCTTGGACCGCCTTCTGCTGCACTCTGGATTTTTTTGCCTCTCCGGTGCCCCTCCCTTCTCTCACCCTTTTCTTTTTGGTCGCACTTTTGACAAACGAGGAGGGGAACGGAGTGTCATCGTCGTCATCGTCGTCATCCTCATCTTCAGCCAGCTGTTTGCTCTTCTTCCCTTCCTTCCTTCCTTTCTTCTTCTCGGGCTCTTGGTCCTTCTCCTCTTCCTGCTCTACCTCCGTCTCTTCTTTTCTCTTTTTCCCTCCTTTCTCTTCATTGTGACCAATCAAATCCGCATAGACCTCGTCGTAGTCGACTTGGTCTTCATCTTCGGACAGCTCTTGCTCTGCAAATGGGTCATCCTCAGGGAGCCACTCAACCCCAGACTTGAGATTCTGCAAGAAAAATAAGAGAAAGGAAAAAGAGGGAGAAAAAGAAAAGAAAAAGAAAAACGTTTAAGTTCTGTTGCACAGCAGGAAGTTCTTCCTCTCCTTCCTCCCCTTCCTCTCCCCCTTCCTTCTTCACTATGGCAGCAGGCTTTGGGGCCTCGCCTTGTGGAAGTGGGGGGGGAGGAACAAAATAGGGAAGGCGACCACGCTGCCAGTCACACAAAACCATTTTCGCAACAGTGTTCAGATCGGGCTCTCCCTTTTTCAAGAGTTTCCCATATTTTTTGGCGAGTTGGGCGAGAAAATCCTCTGCGTTTTCCCAGGTAGAGACCTTGTACAGATTACGAAGGTACTCGAGCTTGCAGCGCTTCATCACCTCGACAACGTGGTCCACGGGAGCATCCAAGTTTTCGACACGGGTGACACCTAATCGAGGGGGGGGTGAAAAAGAGCTTCCAATGAATGACAGAGGAGGAGATCAATTACCTTTCAGAACAATATCAGTTTCGGTGTCCCCAGAAGGATACACTACACCAGGACAATCAATCAAGAAAATTCTTTTGAAAAGGGTGATGTATTGCCAAACTTTTGTTTCTCCCGGAATGGGCGCGACACTGCATACTTTTTTGGATCTATTTTTTTGGGGGGGGGAGGGNTAATTTTTTTTTTTTTTTTTTTTTTTTTTTTTGAACATTGTAACAGAGGGAAAAAGGAAAAGAAAAGGAAAAGGGTACCCAAGAAGGGATCAAATCACACTTATTTAACACGAGGATAAGATGTTTTGTTTTGCGGTGTTTCTTCAAGTGCTCTTCAATATGAGGACACCTCGTCCCAGTCGGGTCTCGAGCATCCAAAACCTGAAAAATCAAATCTTAGAAACTCCATTATTTTGTTGTAATGAGAGAATCACCCAACCTCAACAACAACATCAGAAGAATCAACCACTTTGTAAAGCTCTCCCCAAATCCTCTTTGATTGCCCCTTGTCAAACATCGGATCTTTCTGTGGACCTTGGGTAAGTGAAAAGCCCCATTGGTTGGACAGCAGACAACAAGAAAAAGTTTTGAACCTTCAGTTTTTTTTCATCGAATTCGGCCTGGAAATTGCTATCTTTATCTGGGTTGTAATTCTGGAATTCTTGTTAATATTCAAAGAGAGAAGAGAAAAGAGAGAAAAGAGAGAAAAGAAGAAGAGAAAAAAAGAGGAGGGAGAAAAGGAAAAAAGTCTTGAAAGACACCTCTTGTTTTTCTTCAGTCGCTTTTGCAAGCTCCTCGTAGGAAAAGTGGGAAATTTTAGGGCGCTTTCTCTTCGATTTGGTACCAAAGGTTTCCTCGAAAGGCTCGATGGATGTTAAATCCATTTTTGCGTTTGCTGATCAATGAAATCAAGGGTGAGGGAAAAGAGAAAGGGAGAATGTACATCAGGAAAACAAGAAACAAACTCGTGGGATCGCTCAACAAACTCCACGGGACCTTGCTTTGCTTAACAACAAATTTGTAGGGGTCATTGGTGGCAGAGCCCATCTCATTTCTAAATTCTTCCAATTGCTTTTGTCCCACCGTGTGGGCATTCTCAAAATAGGTGGAAGAGCCTTGGATTCGAACTTTTGATGGTGTGTCTCTGAGAAAAAAAAAGGTTCAGGGAAAAGAAAGAGCAAGCGGAAGGAAGGGAGGAAAAAGAAAAGAGAGAGAGGCCACCTGGACATGAGAGATCCACCAATAAATTTCCCATCTCGAGAGCGAACGGGACGGGTATTGTACATCTTGAGACGACGAATGGTTGCATTGTCTCTCATGTGGGTCTGGTTCTTGCCAATCTGTCTCTCGGGGTTTGTGGGGGCATTACTGGTCCTGATGGGCCTGTGATTCTTGGCCTGTGCTGGTTTCACCATCTTGGAAAAAGAAAAATGTCAACAATCACAAAGATTTCAACAAAGAAGAACAACAAGAAACAGTCAGGGAAGGGAGGCGGGGAAAGGCACGCGAACACCCACCTTTTGGCTTGTGTGGAAAACCGAACCGGGTTGGAAAAAGCGAAAATGGGAAAAGCTTTTTTTTTTCACCGACATTTTTAGGGGTCTAGATTATTTTTATACCAAATATGTGTCATAAATCATTTACATATTGGTTTCAGGCGTTGGTGATGCCTTTCAATGTGCCGCTTTTTTTTTCGTGGAAGGCGACAAACGACTTGACCACAACTCGTTGGGCTGTTGGGGGGTGTGATGACCAGTCTCGGACGATTAAGCTTTCGTCGAATTCCTCTCATTTTTGGGAGGAGAGTGTTTGGTGGGGCGAATCCTGGTGTTAATGCGAGGGGTCTTGCTTCTTCGGCCTATCGTCTCTCTTCTGCCGCGCCATTGTTGAGGCCAGAGTTTGAGAGGGACGGAGGGCAAGGGAAATGGGGAAGTGGTTCTTGGAATTATTGGAGGGGGCCTCTTGCTGGTCTTGGTGTCGCTGGGGGTCTTGCCGCGAGTTCTTTGTTTTCCAAGCCTCTTTGGGCTGAAGAGGAGGAAAAGAAGGGGCCCCAAGAAGTCAAAGAAGAGGGTGAGAAAGGGAAAGAAGGGGGAGAGGAGGGGAAAGAATCAGGACAAGAGGAAGAAAAGGAAAAAAAGAAAAAGAAGGATGGGGACGAGGAGTTCGATTACGTTGTGATTGGAGGAGGGGTTGCGGCTTACCAAGCGATCAAAACCATTCGACAGTACGACAAGAAGGGGACCATCTTGTGTGTGAGCGGGGAGGAGGAGTTCCCGTACAACCACACCATCCTCCCCAAAGGGTTGAGACCGTGTGAAGAAGGGGGAGAGGAGAAGGCTGAAGAGGAGCTCCAGAAGTCTCTGTACAAGAATTGGAGTAAAGACGACACAAGGGAGTTCGCCAAGAAGTACAACGTCGTGTACAAGACCAATCAGTTTCTGTTGGCTGGTCACCAATCTTCGCATCGAATCCGGCTGACCGATGGGTCTATGATTACTTTTGGGAAAATTTTGATTGCTACAAATTCGTTGCCTTCTGTGAAGTTTCCTGTTTCTGAGAGAGCTTCGGCTCATTTGACGGGGTTTACGAGTTTGGAAGATCTTAGGGTTAGGGGCAGTGTTATATTGGTGTTGTTGTTGGTGCTGTTTTCAAATTTTCAAATTTTTTTCTCACCCTCCTCACAGGATTTACAAGGATTTCTCAAAAAATCGAAAGAAAGGTCTCTCACCGTCATTGGAGGAGGAGTGAAGGGTTGCCAGTTAGCTTCTGTTCTTTCTGCCAACGACAACCAGCACGGCTTGAAGTTGGTTCAAGTCATCGATGGAGAGTATGTGTTGGAAGATATGTTGCCTTCTTTTTTGGCGAAATATGCCACCGAGTCTTTGCGTCAGCGGGTTATTTCCTCTCTCTCTCTCTTCCTGCCTCCCTCCTTTTCCTTTCTTTAGATCCCCTTTTTTTTTTCTCTTCCCCCTTTTTTTTTCTTTTCTTGTCCACTCACACCAATATTCAACCCCCCC
>MUHK01007444.1:2165-12865 GCA_002151225.1 Paramoeba pemaquidensis
ACAATAACAATAACAATAACAATAACAATAACAATAACAATAACAATAACAATAACAATAACAATAACAATAACAATAACAATAACAATAACAATAACAATAACAATAACAATAACAATAACAATAACAATAACAATAACAATAACAATAACAATAACAATAACAATAACAATAACAATAACAATAACAATAACAATAACAATAACAATAACAATAACAATAACAATAACAATAACAATAACAATAACAATAACAATAACAATAACAATAACAATAACAATAACAATAACAATAACAATAACAATAACAATAACAATAACAATAACAATAACAATAACAATAACAATAACAATAACAATAACAATAACAATAACAATAACAATAACAATAACAATAACAATAACAATAACAATAACAATAACAATAACAATAACAATAACAATAACAATAACAATAACAATAACAATAACAATAACAATAACAATAACAATAACAATAACAATAACAATAACAACAAACAAACAAACAAACAAACAAACAAACAAACAAACAAACAACCAACCAACCAACAACCTTCCCAACATCAGCATAACAAGCAGGAGGATAAAACCCAAACTTCGTCGAATGGCTCGAACTCAATCGACACAGAGAATTCAAAAAAGAAGTCCCCCCACACTTTGGGATATGATTAAAAACAAACCCCACCTCTTCTGCTCGTTTTTTATGAAAAAAAGGTTGAAAAAGAAGAATTCTTTCATCTTTTTCATTTTCCTCCACCGAGTGGATTTTGGCGCAAAGAAGAATTGACCAGCCACAGAGAAGAAAAAGGGTTGTCTTCATGAAAAATGAAAAAAATACTCAAAGCCAGAGCAGTCAGATGGTGAACTGTCCCGTTTGGTCCAATTTCTCTAAACACCCCACAAAACGTCCAAAAACATTCACAAACAACTCACAAAACGCCTCAAAACACAAACAATGAAAAACAATGAAAAACAGCCGTAGCGCGACGGCTGTGCAACGGCTTCCAACACTGGTATTGATATGCTTGTTCAGGCTTGTGATTTTACTGGATTTTACTGGATTTTACACAACAATTTCTTTACTCTGAATTTTGTTGAATCGTTTCACCTTTTGCGGTTGTTTATATATTTGATTGACAGGTTGATTAAAATACCACTCTCGTACTTGTTTTAATGTGTATTTATTTCCTTTCTCTCTTGCTCTTTTGTACAAATCATTTACATTACTTAAACCATCCTTGGGGTCATAAAATAATTTAGACAAATTTTCATTCATCTTGTTCTATATCATTTTCTTGAGATATTTTTCTCAATTTTCCTTTCTCGCAACTGTAATTTTTCATCACAGAATCATCCATACCCACTTTTCCGACTGACACTTTGAATGTTCCTCCTTTGGGTACCTTCTGAGTGTTTACCAACTTACATCCTCTGTCATGATATTCTTGAATGTAATACCCTTCCACTTTTTGAATTTCCTCCTCACCCTTAATTGTTGTTTCGTTTTTTCCTTTGATTTTTTCGCCAAAATACACATCAATTAATTTCTTACATTTCCATTCTTTTGCTCCGCCTGTCTTGTAAATAGGGTCTTCTTTTTCCTGACAATGCTCTTGAAATCTTTTCTTTGTTGTTGTGGTTGTGTACCCAACATAGTACAAGTTTCTGGTTTCATTATAACACTCATAGATTTCTCCTTTTGCCATTTGTCTTGGTTTTAAAATTGTTGGTTCGTTATTTTCTTTTGCTACATCAAATGTTCTGGCTGTGTAATCAAAATGAATGTTATCCAAACTCCTGCCTCTTGATAATGCCGTATATATTTCATTATATGACATTCTCCATGTTTCATGGATGTTGTATTCTTCTTCAATAGTTGATCCTTGATACCTATAACATGTAATACAATAGGCTGGTGCGAAATCTTTTAAATTAAAGTAGAAGACTTCATTTTTCGAACTTAAAAGAGGTTCCCCATCCTTTTCATTTCTCAATGCCACCTTATTATTTTGTATATCATGTATGTAGTAGATTCTACTGTTGTACATTCCCTTTGTTTTGATATTTTTGTTTGATATTATCTTTTGTCCTACTGCATAACCCTTGTGAAACTGTGCATTTACCTCTCTTCTTTTTGGATTTGTTCGAGAAATATTTACTTCTAATTCTGGTTTGATTTTCCTTGCTTTCAATGTGTTTGGTAATCTTTTATGTGTCTTCAAATACTCTAACACATCATACAAATCCTTGTCATATCGTGCACATCCTTCTACATACTCTTTTGTCATCATATTATTATCACACATCTCTCAAAAAAATTTTCGGTTTGCATAATCAATGTATCTGTTGTGTGTTTCGACTGGTTTGCATTGGTTAGGGTCACCATAAAATTGAATAATACAGTTGTTTTTTGTTTTTAACTGATTCAATTTTTCCATCCATCTCAAGGGAGTCATGGAACACTCATCGACTAAAATTCTCTTTACATTACTCAACAGGTTTGTTCCATCTTCTTCGTTGTAAAACTTACTATCAAATGTGTACACCTTAGCGTCCTTGCCCAAAATCGACATAATATTTTGACATGCCTTGTTAGTAAAACACAAAACGATTGTTTCGTCAGGTACATACATCTTTGAAAGCAGAGTACTTTTCTGACAACCAGGACAACCACAACAGAAAAAAATCATATTTCTCAATTTTTTAATATACCTTTCTCCATCTCTGTTTCTAATCTTTCCTTCCAACAAAATATTTTTTCCTTTAAATTGAATATCTTGAATAGGATTCCAACCTTTCATCTCAGTGTGTCATTCCCTTTCCTTGGGTAGAAGGGAGTGTAGATATATGGTTTCCATACTTCTGCCTTGTATTTGGTTTGATCCAATTGGTCGATGGTCTTGACAGGGTTCTCAACAAACACAGCATCAGTTTTGTATGAAATTAATTTACTTCCCTCTCCATACACTTCCTCTAACAACTCGATCACATTCCACATACCCTCACACAAAATCTGTCGAAAAATAGGTCCATGGTCTTGTTGTAATCTTGTTTCTAATGTATTTCTTACGAAATATAAATCATCGAGTTGATTCATGTGGAATCCCTCGGGGTACATACAGAACATCGCTTGGACGGTTTCGTAATCTGTGGTAAGAAAAGCCTTATCATCTTTCAAATACCTTTTCCCCATCATTCCAATGAATGCATTACACATAATTTTTGTGTATTTACCATACTTCTCTCTTGGGAACAACTCCAATACTCCCTTAATGAAATCAGTAAGAAGCCCAGGTTTATAACAGAACTCGGCTCTGGCTTCCAAAATAATTTTATTTTTTTGTAAATATCCTTTCTTTAACAATCTTCTGACAATGTTTCTGAAATATCATTCCACCTAACTGTTCGATTTTAAAGTGCTCAACCAGGTATTCGCCAACAACTATTTCCCCACCTTTGTATTTCATTGGACTCATCGCTTGGGAAAACACAGGATAGTAATCTTTCATGTTCAAGACAGCGTTTGTGTAGCACATATTAATATCAAAACCTTTACAGTTGTCATTTGGTTTGTGGTTCTTTACTAATGTTCTCATTAATGGTGTGGTGTAAAATCTGTCTAATAATTCCATGTGTTCTTTGGTGTACGATGATTTCTTAGACAATTTTCCAAACTTAATTTCTTGGTATTGTGATGCCATTTGAGCAAATGATTGATTTTTAAAGGTAAAGTTATAACAGTTCATTTGTTTGTACAACTCATTACAAAACTCCAACCTTTTCTCATAATCACCTCCATCCTCAATAATACAACCAGAAATAGGGTGAATAAATGAATGTACATCTGAATTTTTGCACTTAAGACTCCTAATTGTGTAAGGTTTGCATTTTTCAATCACATCTAAAGCACATTGATAAGGGTCGTCAACCAAAAATACTTCTCCTTTTCTTTTTCCTTCAACCATGTCATTATATTTCTGTTTTTCTTCTTCTCTCTTCTCATTTGGCATCTTCAATACTTTCATTTGTTCCTCATTGTATTCATTTTCAAAATATTTAGCACAACGGGGATCCATCAAACCACCTAGTTCCTCGTTAGCACATTCTTGATTAATGTATTCATACTGGTTTGCGTTCACCTTCCATTTGACCTCCACAGTTTTGTCCAAATGTTTTGCTTTTGCCACAAATTGTTTTTGAATTTTCTCATTAATAACATAAATGTGTTTGTTGTTGCACAGGTACACTAATGTTACTCTTGATTGTTTGGCTGTGTACTTCTCGAAAACTTGACCATATGGATCCATGGCATAAAGAGAGATGGTGTTGGGATGGTATCGTTCAATCCATTTAATCTGCTCACTCACAGAAACTCCCTTTTCATAATTAATATTTAATTCACTCATTTCCTTCTTTATTTTTTCGATGGTTACTCTCATCAACTTAGGTTTTCCTTCACAACTCTCTGCAAAATGTCGAATAACACAAAGGAAATCATCGTATTGCGGTTCAAGGTCAATTCCATTTAAATCATTCAAAAACTTGTATTGCAAACCAACCCTTCCATGTTTAATGTCTTTGAAATAAACATCTTGTAAATTAAAGGTTCTAAATGCTATTTTACCAACGTCTTCCACTTCATAATTTTCAAAAATGTATGGTCTAATTTTTTGTCTGATAAATTCTTCCAATAGTTTATCTTTGTAAGAAACAGTCGATAAGTGAAATTTAAAAGCCATGCGCTTGGGTACAAATTTTGTTTCACCTTTAAATAATATATAAGGATGACAATCAACAAGTAATATCTTTTTACCTGATGCCACTTTGGCAAGAATCTTGTCTTTTTGTTCTTTGCCTTTTATTTCCAAAGGTCTCACTTTTTTCATTCTTTCAACCTTTTTCTTCAATTTATTGTATCTCTTTGTATTGCTCTCACTAAATTTCAATGTGTGTTTATTCCCAGAATTTCCAGGTGGTGTATTGTATGTAAAATTTTCCTTTGTGTATTCAAATGTTATATTACCACCATAAGTATGCACATTATTCTGACCTAAAATTTGATGAACCATAGATGCACTACAACCATAATATTTACCTGCTTGATTTTTATTTTTAAATATATGTTCTTCTTTTGTTTCCAAATTGATACCTTTAATATGTATGCTTTTATCATTTGTTTTCCTTCTTTCTCTAACCTTAATTAAAAAGTCATGGTTTCTTCTACCTCGATTTTCACTAAGAGTAATACACTGTAAATTTTCAAGCTTATTATTACTCCTATTATTATCAATATGGTCAATCTCATACCCTTCTGGTATCTCTCCATTAAATGCTTCCCAAACTGCACGATGTAATAATAACGTTTTCATTTTGGAACCATTTTTTGGATAGTAAGAAATATGGACATATCCTCTCCGACTTACATAACCATTTAACCATTCTTTACATGTGATACGTTTGTATTGTCCAAGATTATTGAATTCATAATTATCATACTCCTTATGTTTTCTACTTTCCATTGTATAATATTACTATATAAAATTATTTCTTTAATATGAGCACACTAAAAAAATGTATTGTATTATTCAAAATATAAATTATCTTATTCAAAAATATTATCCCAACTAAAGATATACTATGATTTTATTCAATTTAGTTCATGTAAAAAAAGGTAATAGAAACATTATCTGTACAGTAGAAGATGTTGATTATATTTTTGTGTATTTAGAAAATAGATACGTTGATAAGCTTCAATATATAAAAAACGTTAATTATGATGATTTCAAAGATGAAGTAGAGAATGGGAACAAATATGAGCAGGGTCTTTATTTATTGGAAATACCAAATTCATTAAATGTGTATCGTGTATCAAATAAAATATCATATGGATACCTTTACAACAAAATGCAAAAAGTGATAAAATTAGTTGATTGTTTTGATGTTGAACTTATTGAAAATTATTAATATCAATAACAGTATTCATATTAATAATTTAATCAAAATGCAACCAAACAGAACCAAATTTAATATTTATTAATTTTTGGGTTGGTTTTTCTTTTTTCTTGCTGGTTGTCTTTTTACTTGGCTTGGTTTTTTTTTCTTTTTTTTTTGGTGAAGAGGGTGAAGTGGGTGGAGAGGGTGGAGTGGGTGGAGAGGGTGGTTCCACTTCAGTGTCAAGAGAAAGGTCAAGAGAAATGTCTAATGTTCTGTTCTTTTGACTCTTGTATTGTTGGTAAGCATCTTTTTCTTTTACTTCTTTCGTGGCTTGTTGGTATGACAAAGCATTGTCGTCAGCATACTGTTTGATAAACTCTGTGTATTGTGTCATGATAAATTACTATATATAAATTAATAAGATTATTTTTACACAATAATTATCATACTATAAGATATATATGACAAGTTTTTCAAGTAATGTGGAAAATAGCGCCGGTTATGTGTACTATGACTTACAAATCAAAAATTTAGCCAATAATAAAGTCCCTGATAATCTAATACAATTGAAATTTGACGAACAACGTACAAGCCCAATAATCGACAGAGCAGATGCCTATGATATGAGTATTGTTCGATTTCAGTGCGATTCATATTCACTCCCTATATATGTCTGCGAGTGCAAGGAAAATTCACTTGACAGGGATACAATGCTTCATGATTTAATCCTAATTTATGACAATGGTACTGAACGACGATTTATGGGATTAACATCATTGATTTGGACTCCAGTTGATACTACTATCACTCCACCTATACCACCAAGCCAATCAACAAATGGTTATCAGGTTGATTCTCAATATTATTGGTGTTATGACTATGACCATGTGTTGAAAATTGTTAATACAGCATTAGCGGAAGGTATGGATAAATTAAAGGCAGATGCATTACTCAACCCAGCCATTTACCCTCCAGATTTTGATGATGTGCCACCCCCTTTTATGTCTTGGAATGAGTCATCTAATACCGCAACATTATACTCCAGAGCAGATTTATTTAATACAGCAAATCAACCAACCGCCTTAAATCCGTTAATAGAGATTTATTTTAATCCTACGCTCTATTCAATGTTTTTTTGATTATCATAAATCCTCTGACTAACCATATCCAACATAGGATATGTTGCACTTGAGCCTGGCATTGCGTACATCGCCCCTCCTGATCTTTGTCTACTAAATGTATTTGTTTGCATTGGTTCCCACATAGACTGATAGTGAGATAATTTTTTTGCAAGTTTTTTGTTATGGATAATCAAGAGTAAGACTCATTTATATAATCTATTTAGAAAATAAATTATATTAATTTTAGTGTAAAATACTATTGGTTAATTTGCTCTTTTAAATCATTTAATTTTTAATCTACATCACAAGAGAATCCAATTTATTTCCAACTGGCATCCCACCTGACCTGGAACTTCCAGAGTATTCACTTTTTAATTTATCACACATGTATTTTTTTGCCATAATTGGCATGTGTTTCATTGCACTGGCAATTTGATCAGATAGTGCACCTCCTCTCATTCGAGAGTACTCATTAGATGAAATAGCATCTGCTCCGTCTTGTGTAGTAGTGTCTACAACCATTTCTTTGTTGAGAAGTGGAAGTTGAATATGGGATTTCCCTGCAAGAGTAGAAAATAGACCAGAATTCGCTGTGATCACAACAACTTCCGGTGCTAAATCTTCATTACTAAGGTTAGTGACACTCATTTTCATTTGAAATTGAAATTGCCCGAGGCTGGAATTTGCGAGGAATGCTGGTAACGAAAGATCACGAGATGGATCGATCACAAGAACAGAACCACAAGTTGATACCTGAACATTTCCACCTGCTTGGTCATAAACTTGTGCTTTTCCACTGAATTCATACCATGACTGTTTAGAGCCATTGGCAACTGAACATCTCCATAGGTCGTTTTTTGTGCAACTACTCATTAAACCAGACGTGTTGTTAAAATTTATTGATATAGAATTGATTGCAAAGAAACCATTACTGTCTCTTACCCTTTGATCACTCAATCTCTTTCTGGCAACAATTATAAATCTGTCAGGAATTTGATTGAGTTGAATATTGTTGATTGTAATCTCTTTTGATTGTCCTGCATTGATAACATCAGTGCTTTGTTGTGAAGTTATGAACCTGGGGTAATCGATATATGGTACAATATTTCTCGTTGGAAGAAGATTTGTTTGTTGAGATGTCAAAAAGTTCAGTAATATTTTTGCTTCAGTAAATGCATTATTTTGGTTGAGTGAAAGAGTGTAAGGGATATCATTACCTCCACCAGTTTTGGCTAATCCACTTGACCAAAATCGATTCATTTGAGAATCAATATTAAACATGAAATTCATTTGATTAACACCTAAAAGACCCGCCTCATTATATCTTGAGTGAAACAAGTAAGGACTCAAAAAGATCGGTTTTGTAAAAGTAGCACTAACATCAATCACCCAAGTATCACCAACATTTTGAGAAACTGGATTATTATCAGTAGCTCCACCGCCATTTGGTTGTCTTGTAATTGTTAATGCATCAAGGGGATGGCAACCTCTGGGCATTCGGTGTTGGTTATAACTGGCATTTTTGAATCCTGCTAAAGGGTTGTTATTAGCGTTGATAGCATCGGAATAATTTTGGTATTCTTGGTCTTGAAGGTATGGTGTCATCCCTTTATATTTTGCAAGATCTTCCTCATCCATTAAGTGAAGAAGAGCAGGAAGGACGTCCATGGTGTTACAAGAGACACTGGCTGTATTTATAGCACAGGTACTGGTGGTCATTAAACTGGACAAGGGGAAAGCTTGGAATGCTTCTCTTTGTCCATATTGCCAAACATTTGTATTGACTGGAACGTTGGGACCAATGTTAATTTTAAAATTCACTTGTGATGATAATAAAATATTTCTGTCAACTACAATGGATTCACTGGGTGGGTTAATATTGAAGGAAAGACTGGAAGATGATGACGAAGTTGATGGAAACTGTTGGTAGGTCGACTGATTGGCACCTTGTGAGACTGCAACTTCCAGTTGACTGGTAATATCATTTAATCTTGAATCTCGAACTAATTTCGTTGTAAACTCTGCACTCATAACTATATATTAATTAGAGAATAAAAAAATTATTATTTTTGGATTAATAATGTGACTAATTCATCAGAGGACAGTTTGAATTGTTTTTTGAGTCTGTCAATAAATTGGAGTAACCACGAAGTGAGTCTTCAGGTGGTTGATTTCCCTCTCGAGTCCTTTGACACTTTACCACATGAACCCGATCTCTGGCAGAAGCATGCCAATCAGATGAGGCAAATTGAGCGACCCTATGTGCAAATGAATACAGAAGCTGATACTTCAAATTGGGGTAATTGAAGTGAAAAAGCCTAACGACAAAGAACTTCCAGATCGCCCAGCGATTTTTGGGGAGTTGATTACATGATGTTTTTGAGGCCGACCTTTAATCTGCTCAACTAATAATAAAAATAAAAGCAGCCCACAATTTCCATGGAGAAGGAGCAGAAGACCAAAGAAAAGGACAAAAAATCAAAAAAAATCAAAAAAGGTCTTCAGCACAAGGGATTCGAATGTGGTCACCCACCATTCTACTAACCTTGCCCACAGATGCTTAACTTCCGAGTTCAGATGGGATCGGGTGCTTTCACCTGGGTATGACCGAAGACAAGAACACCGCTCACAGTTTCAAAACTTAAGAAAACCTTACCCACAGAAAAAACCAAAAAAAATCAAAAATACCAAGAAATGACCGAAGACAAAATGATTTAAATCCATATTATATTTTTCCATCATGATTATTCTGAGAATAATCCATTTCCCACAAGTATTAACACCATTTTCGAGTTGTTGGAGTTTTCTCTTATTGTAAATAATGCGAAACTTTGGAAGTGCTTGTGTGAGTAGTATATTTAAATGTTTGACATCTTGATTTAATATTTCTTTTTGTTGTTGAGAAATAAAATCTAATTCGGCACTTGGGAATGTTCCATATGAATTAAACCATTCAATTGTATTATTGTATCGGAGGAGGAGTGTCCAATGTCCACTATTATATTCATTTTCAATTAAAATAATTTTCCATGATTTATTTTGAGGAAGGATTTGTTGAATAGAGTTGTAGTTGGCAAGTTCAGAATATTTGATAATATTTTTAAAATCTCTTTTTCCAAAGTAGCGAGCAAGGTCACTGTCTGTAATCTCTTCTTTGATTTTTCTGGAGGTCTTCCGTTGATGAACGGAAGATAGAAAGAAAGTTGGTCGACAGAGTCGATAGAAAAGCAAGTTGAGATTGAATTGAGAGGGAGAGAGCGCGAAAAGCGCGTCGACACTCAAGTATTTATTTAGTCAATAAAAGTTCGTTCACGCTCAGGTGCAAACAAGACACTGAGATTGTGCATATAAGAGTATCGATAGGGCCAAGGTCTACACAGACATTGGTAGATTGGGTAGAGAAGGAATAGAGGAATAAAAGAAGAAGATAAAAGAAAACATACTTTGTTGTCAGGAGTGAGATGCTTCAAGGTTTGCAGTCATGGGCGCATTGCAGCTTTGTAATGTCCAACATCCCACCTCAAACTTGGAGGTGTCTCTTCTCAAACAATCAATAAAGCTCAAGACCACACACGAGTTCGTTGAGTCCCAAGCGGCAAAAGCCGTTGTTGGGCAAACCAAGAGT